>RDPX01000006.1:6977324-6992806 GCA_003991215.1 Morbakka virulenta | reverse complement strand
TCTTCTTGTGAACATCCAGTTTGGGGTGCATATGCAGAAACTATGTTTAGCAACATACCATCTTTATCCAGTTTCATGCCTATCACCTTGTCAGAGACTCTTTCCACTTCTAGCACACTTTCTACAAAGGTTTCCTCCACTGCTATTCCCACTCCATTCCTTCTGTTGTCTTTTTTGGTATTTATTTCTACAAATATGTGCTAGAAGTAAACTTGTGATCCACTGTTTCTATGCTCATCATGTTTCAAAAGATCTTGAAAAAATGTTAATGAAACAAAGTGTTCTCTCTATGACAATGCAGAGTGGTCAAGTCAGGAAGGCAAAATGGTCCTATCTCTACCCTTTCCTTAAATTACTTTCCCTTCTGCTGTTCCAAAGCACAAAATTAACAAAGGAAAAGCTTTAAATTACTCAACTACAAGTTTTCTGACTGACAAAAATCACAATGAACCTTGTCTTCAGTGGTGCGTGTTTACATATATAGGCTATATATGCCTGACTGCCATTTAATTTGCCCCTCTAACTATCAATCACAAGCACAATAACTATCATAAAGTTTCTAAGCTCCCCATATTTTTCATCACATCTATGCTTTCTCTCTTCCTAAATGAAGACTTTTGGGCAATTTTTAAATGGAAATGATCAAAAGTACTTATTTAACTATGGAAACCATTCAATCGCAACTTTACAGATAAGCTCAAAGTTTTTAATTTTGTAGTACCTTGTTAGTCTTTTTATTGCTTTAATCATCCAGCTATAAAAATTTACTTTACATAGCTATCAACATTTAATTTATACAAAATAGAAAAGAATATTTTCCAATAAGAATTCTCATCAAAACAACACCTAAAGTATTACAACACTCAAAGGGGGAGCAAATTTATAACATGGAACTAGACTGTAACTACAATAAAACAGAAAGACTATCATAATCATGTCTTACAAAATCTTGATGGTCCTTAGTGCAAAGAAAGAAAATGCTTAAAGGAATAGGAATGGGCCATTTAAAAATTAAGAATGGAAGAACTAAAATAACAAATATTATATAATAAATCCTAAATTATATACCATAATGTTACTTTTAAGTAATTGTACAATGTTACTTCTGCAGAACCTTTTTGTTTGTTGTAATGAATAAAGACACAAAGATTCCCGTAAAAACTAGGCTTTACTGAGCTATCAATGGATGCTACATCATGAGTTTACAAAATGGCGGTTGATACAGTGAAACCACTGACCTAAATACAAATCACAACAGGAAGTCCAACAGACCAAATTAGAAGTTCAGAGTTCTTGCTAAATCATAGTTCATAATAAATCATAGTTCATAATAAATCATAGTTCATAACATTTGTCTTGATAACAATTTATATTTAAACTTCCTTGTCAAGTATTTTGAGAGAGAGAGCAGCCAGTTGAAAATGCTTTTAGCACTGACAAGTGACAGATATATACATAGGTATAATATTATATATAATACATATAATATGTAATATACTATATATATTATGAGTAATATAATGGAGGCATTAAATTGTGTTATTGAACACCAAATGTACATGAATAAAATAATAAATTAATAATTATTTTATGATAGTTCTACTTACAGTTGCAAAATTGAGTAGATCATCACCAAGCTCATTTTTTATTCTTCTAAACAGTGATACAATTGCACGACATGCACCACACCATGATGAATAAGCATCAACAACTATGGTAAAACACAACAATTTTCTTCACCAAATATCATAAATTAATAGCAACCACAAAATACACAAAAACAATGAAAATAGGTAAGTACCTAAAGGAGTAAAGTAAAAACACTTTAAGCCCACTGCTTTCTAAAAAACTGTTTTTTGGCTTCACTTTAAGTAAAATCAATAGAAAATGAAATTTTCAGCTTAGTGTGAAAATGGTATTTTGGTTTTAGTGATTGAAATGGTTTCAAAACCAAAATATCCATAAAATAAGTCTTAGTTACTGTCAATTGTTAATGTGTTGCTAGGCTATGTTAAAAATGAGATGATACATGAGATGACACAGAGCATTATGAAATGTCCCCATCATATTGCAGACTTCTGTAGATATAGACTGCTTGGTTGACAGGCAGGTAAGGAGGAGGAAGTCAAAGGATAGTGTGGACAAGAAATACAATCATCTCAAATAAAGGTGTCATGCACTGCAGCTTATGTTTAACCCATACTATTATTGCATTTCTCAGGGAAAACTTCTGTAACTGGAAATCAGTCTCAGTTATTTAACTCTTTAATCATTAGATTTATTAGGCAAATGAAAATGTGTAGCATAGGCTTCTACAGTGGAAAATGTTGCAAGCTGATGACATTGATCAATATTATTTTACAATAACAATCCCAGCTTTCTGACATTCTCTACATATTAAATACTTTGAAATTACAAAGCTAACATTGTCTGGTATAAGCACATACACATCTTAATGTCCATGAAATCTTGTTTACATAGCCTTGTTACATGTGATGTAAAGACCTTATGATGGTTATTCAATAGGTATGATGGATCTAGTGATCAAGAAATAGATCAGGAGCACTAACATCAAGTGTTCAAAGGTGGTCTATCACCAGAGTACTGGAATGTAATACTTTGGTGTCTACTTTGAAAGTCTACACCTAAAATCATGTCACTACACAATTCTTGGAGTATTAAAAATTTCACGTTCATATATTCGATATCACCAATCATAATGTTAATCTCCACATAACCACATGTTTTTGCAACAAGTAAAACTTCCCATTACAACCCCCAAGGAAATGGGATTCATCATCATATCATCATATTCGGTTTAATGTCCATTTTACATGCTAGCATGTGTTGGACGATTTCTTGAAATTGACTTCCAAGTTATCCAATCCTTCACCAGGTCTCTGCTGACACCTTTTTGTTTCAGATCCATCCTCATCAGTCCCTCCCATGTTTTCTTTGGTCTTCCTCTGCCAGTGGTTCCTGTCACCTTAATTGTTCTGCATCTACTTGCCCAAACATTCGTATCCATTCTCTCCACATGACCAAACCAACGAAGCCTCCTTTTCTGCATACAGCTGCCAATACTGTCCAGATTCAATCTCCTTCTGAGTTCATTAGAATTGAGCCTGTCCTTTAGACTTACATTGCACATCCATCTTATCATTCTCATGTCATTCTGCTCCATGCGGCTGACATCTTCAGCTTTCACTGGCCAAGTTTCACTGTTACACATCATTGTGCTACGTACACATGCCTGGTAGACTCTACCTTTGGTAGGTAATGGCAGAGCTCTGCTGGTTAACAATAACATTAGCTCCCTGAACTTACTCCATCCACTGTTATTCCTTGCTGATTACATTTACAGAACATTATAATGGAATAGTGTGGAAGGCTATTACCTTAGCCTTAGCCTCGAAAAACTTACACATTAGTCATTGGCAAAGTGTTTTATCTGACGTTTTGCACTCTCTAAATTGTTGTAGGAATATAACAACTAAACTGAATAAAGTCAATAACAAGAATAAACACCTGATTGAGGCTTTTATTACAACTCAAAACATGATGGTGAGGGCATCCTGACCAACTTGGTTGTTAACTAAATAAGATAGTATTCAGATGTGTTAGATTTTTCTTCCATTCAAAATAAGGTAATTTATAACCAGGAATAAACAGTGTTTGCTAGACAGTTCTGTCAGCTGGAGCCACATATAGTTCATGGGCCAAAAGCTTTGATGAATTGTGAGTATGTGAACAATGAGTGCTAGCCTTTTTAGTCTATAAGGCTTTTTGTAAGCCTGAGGCCCTACTGTTAGAGCTGCTTCATCAAGAAGTGGGTCATATCCACATGTGTGATTATAAGGCTTGACAATATGAGTATTTGATATGCTCTTATTACATAAAAAACAACCCTCAGAGAATTTTGTTCACATTACCGCTATGAAAAATAGCAATTTTTTATTGAAATGCAAATTTATGCAACACATTGTATAATATTCATGTAATTAATATCATAAATACTTACCAAGTAGACCCTGTTTCTCTAAAAGACTGTTCCACTGCTCTTGTGACTTGATTTCAACCTGTAGGAAAAGCAAACAGCTGAATCATAGTTGTTGACATCCTTGAACCATAAAATAAGTGTTAAAATTCTTAATTATATTTTTCACACAACTTTTAGTTCAAAAAACAACAAAAATGATCGATAACAGATCAACACAAACTTAAATAACAGGTTAAAAGTTTTGTATGGGAAGCCTTACCCTGGATTGTAATAATGGCATTTCAGGCATTAAATATTCACTGAAGATTTGCTCTTTTGTATAAACTAAAGGAAGATGATACCTAATGTCCTGTAGATGATCACCAAAATGTTGAAAATGTTTTAAATATGTAACCAAGACATTTTTTTGATAACACATAAATAAACATTTATATATATTTATTTATTTATATGTATATATATATATATATATATACACATTACAAATACATTTTATATAAAAGTTCTGTTTAACATCATTATTTGCATCATATTTTCAGATGATGATGATTGGGTATAAAACTTGTTTGTTGCAGCTTTTATCAACTTCAAAAATGAAGTATAAACTGGAAATAACTAAATTTGTTTTTAAGTTAACTAAAATTTTGTTGTATCATGATCATAACTTGGAAGTAAGCGTTTTCTCACTTTTTAGCTTGGGCTACAATTCTTCTCAGCGATTGAAATGAAAGGTACAGTTAATTCTAGTTATTCGAAATTTTCGGTTTCCTTTCTTTTTTTACCTTCAAGGCCTTTCAGGGTGAATTGGCTAAAACTAAAACTTAATAATGATTATGTCATCCATACAAAACCCTTTTCATTCTCATTTAACTTACTGATTTTGATAATACTGTAAAATCTCTTGTAGTGACACGAACATTGGTTGAAGTAACTGAAAAAAATAATTATGTTGCTATGGCATCTGCATGCATCTCAGCACCACAAAAAAAAAGATATCAGTAATTCAATTAACGTTAACCGATACCTCACAACAACATTGAGGTGAATTCCACATGGTAACATTAGAATATAACACTGTCACTTGAGAAACTGCGGTTAGATATTAAACATACACTATCAAAACAAAAACTGCCTTGCAAAAATGGCTTAAAATTAAAACAAACGATGAAATCTGAAAGTAACAACACATTAACTCGAACAGAAATCCCGTATTAAAACATTCTAGATCTAACCTGAAGCACTCGTTGCGAATTCGGATTTTTCTTTGGGTAAGCCATTTCAACAAATATCTGTGATTTGATAAAATCGATGCTCTTTTTTGCTACAAAAACATCATTATTGAAATCAGGTGGTGGTCTATTATCTTCAAACCACTGTGTGCAGCCTTAACTTACGCTATGTTTCCATGCAACCAAGAATGGTTCTGTGAGTCTTATTGAAATTGTTGACAACGAAATTAATTTTTAACTGAAAGTAAACAAAAGTAACCAGTGAGAGTTGTTGTGTTTGTCAATACTAAGTTATCTCGCGGGAGTTTTAAAAAGATCATTTGACCAATTGCAGAAGTTCCAAGATTTGAAACCTGGTAAATTGAACATTAAAACAAATAATTACAAATAGAAAGCTATTAAAGACAATTCCCTCTTAAAGCTAGCCAATATACAGATTAATTATACTGTAAGCATATGTGGGAAAAGTGAGAAGAGAGATACAATACAAGAGATGTGTCAGTATCAGCTGGTTTTTCATTATTAATGTTCATGATTTAAATAATTTAAGTTCACTGAAAAGCTTTGTACCTAAACTTATCCGGGCATAATATCTTGCGAATGAGCAAGGTAAGTTACTTTAAGCTACATGAAAGCTTACAATTAAGGAAAGTGCATATACTGAACAGGGTGTACAGGAACTTCAGATACAATGAAAAACAATGTGATAGAAAATTGGTCTACCATTTCAGTGTCACAAAGACAATATCCTTTGGGAATCAGCTTTATCAGGAAGATGTGCATGGAAAAGCAATAGTAAAATAAAGTACAGGATAATAAACTGCAGGAGCGAGAAAGAGAAAGCCGTGCTAACAGTCTAAGCACTGTGGGCTGGTCTGAGCTTGGGTGAAATTACGAATGCTACGATCTATGGTCCAGAAGAAGGAAAGATGTAACAGGAATAGTGTTAAATTTAATTCGTCATCTCAATATAAAACTAAAAATAAACTTTGAGGGCATTTTCGTTAAAAAATTGGTACTGACTGTTTAATGACTTTTTAAGCCCAATTTTTTCAGTTTTTACGCTCTGAAAGAAGTTATATTTTGACGTATTCCCAAGATTTCAATGCTGGCACACTTAACATCACCCAACAGGCTCAATCAACTTCCTTTAGTGGTACGATATAAAATTGTGAATTCTTGATAACTTCATGGATTATGTATAGATATCATTCTGTAATAATATATATATATATATGTTATCACAGAATGTTATATATATTATATATATATAATCTTTATGTGGCCTACAATACATCCACAGTTTTAACTGACTTAAAGAAAACTGAAGACAAATTTAAATGACATAAAACATTTACCCCTTTAGCTAGTTATTCAATGCAAAGACAGACACTCCTACTGCAAGTTATCTTCTGAAACCCAAGATTCTCGAAAACAGGATCTTCCTTTGATGTTTGACCTTTACACAAGTTAGAAAAGTAATGATCCAGTCAACCTAAATTAAATAGTTGTCTTACTGAAAGGTGGCATATAACAGCAAGTTTTCTACTATACCTGTAGTTCTGCCTTGTGTTTTCCTCTTCCAGCCATTTCTGAACTATAAGGTTATCTACTTAAATCAAGCAATACTAACATTCCTTTACTGCTCTGTTGAAGTCCATGCTATTGACAAAAAATAGCTCCTGTGGATTTAATATAGGCTTTTGATGGAGTTGTGCGATGCGCAGAAACGGGTAGTTATGACAACCAACGAGTGTTTCTTATTATACTTCAATGAGTGTTTGCATGTAGGGAATAATTATATGGGCTAACAATGCAAAGTTTGGATCTTCTAAATAATGTTGTCTGTTGCAAACAACAGCCTTTCTTATATCTCTTTTAATAAAACAAAAAACTTCCATGAACCTCTTGAACAAAGTGATCTTTCAAAAAAGGCTTCGACATTATTAAGTGACACATTGCCTTTCTTTCTGTAGGGTGGTCTCCAGACCTAGTGTTATTGACTTCCAATTTCAACAATGCTAGCTTTTATGTAGTTTTTATCAATCAAAACACTGCATCCAAAATAGCTTTTGTAGAAACTTGATTTTGCTAAAAGAATTGTTTATTTTCCGATATACTGTATAGTTGGGGGTTTTCTTGGTCAGTCAAGTCATTGGGCTTCCAAAATACTCACAAATGAGAGTACAATTGGTTTAGTCAGTGATAGCCCACATGATGCCCAGGGGCAAGAATTATTTTTGGTCTATTTAGCTATCCTTAATAAATATTTAAAAAATAAAGGGCAAGAATGGAAATCAGGAAATCGAGGTGATAAAACAGCATGAATAAATTTACACGTACCGTTATAGTGGTGTACCTTTACACAAGATCTCTACCTGTTTTTGTTTCCTGTATACACCATAGCCTACATGCACATAAAATTAAACAGAAATGTGCAATTTATTCAGTAACTTTTAGGACGGCAAATCGAGCCTTTAATGCATGTGTATCAAGTGAATCCAAAAATGCATGTTTAAAGAATACAAGTGACAGATCTGCCATGCATTGTTGACCGAAAGTGGAGGATAGGTAACGCGCTCGAGCACACTAAAGAAACTTTCTTCACAGCATTGCGAAAGATGTTTTCCATGATTGTTTGGAAGTTCCATAGTTCTGCAAATTCGTTTTCTTTTTTCCTGCAGGGCAGGAAAATCGGGTCTCAAAAGTGAAGGCAGTATGTGAAGCTTACTTAAGAGACTAAAATCCAGATCTGTTGGATATGCATCAACTAAACTTTTTGCAAAGGTGTGGATTTCGTCAGACAAACCAGCTGTCAATTATCGTTTAAGACCAGCCTTACCACCATTCTCTAGGTATACAGCACGGGGAGTTGTAAGAGCAGTAGGCACTTTATCCATAACAATGCAAATTGGATTGACCTTGAAGAGTTCTTCAGGTGTTTTCTAATCAAACATCACTTTTAATGCTAAATTAATATGATACTCCTTTCTTTTGTTACATACATTAAACACAAGTTTTTAAGTCATTAAGTTCAGTGCAAAACTCTTGCTGTAATGAGCTTCAATCTTTGACTTCTTCTGTTGTAGCTGTTATAATAATAATAATGATAATAATAATAACACTAATAATAATAATAATAGTAATAATAATAACAAATATCCAGTCTGTATTCAATGCTGCAATACCAGACTTAGTGCTAGTACTAAGACATCTCTCCATGTATTGTCAGCTATCAGGCTAGGAGTGGGGAGTGCTGTAGTCATGAGTTGTTGTCATACAACAACAACCGCTTGAGCAATGTGCCTTTCCTCACTGGTTGTGAGGCGCCACTTGCAAGGTTGAAGTGATGTTTCCATTTTTATTTGGTTATTTTATCTCACTCTTGTGGCTACAGTACATGTGCCTGCATTCAACTTTCCTGGCTTGTTGTTGGGCGCTGAATGTGGGTTTTTCACCCATCCATCACTAGATGGTGTGTAACCACTCGATAATAATAGTAATAATAATAATAATTCGATAAGATCATCAATGAAGTTGAACAAGTCAAATTAGAGAGATACCAAGCTTTGAAATGGGAACTGAAGAAGATTTGGAATTGTAAAAGCGTAAAGATAATACCAGTTATTATTGGAGCGTTAGCCACTGTTAATGCAAAGCTTGGAGAATGGTTAAAGACTATCGATATCAACTGTAGTATTGGACAATTACAACAAGCAAGCCTCCTCGGAACAGGAAGAATACTCAGGAAAGTACTGGACACCTGAAGTGACTAGGAGTTACTTGATGTCTAGACTTTAGTATCAACATCCAGCTAGAAGCTGTGTTTAGACAAAGGAAAATATTATAATAATAATTATTATTATATTATTATTATATTATTATTATTAGCTGATTTATGGTAGATAGAAGAAAGGCAAGACCATCTGTAAAATCAAGGTCTTCCAGCATTGTTGTAAAGTCCCATCTGATTCCAATTCTCTCATCATCTGTTGTTCTCCGCATTACCCAGTCGATTACGAGGATGTTGGTTCTCACTAAGAAGTCTTCGCTGTTGAAGTCCTCTCCTCTTTGTGCCCTAGAATTCAACACAAATGATATCCACTGCCCGCTGATTAAAAGATGCTCAATACGATTCCTTACGTATGCTGAAACCCTCGTTGTCTTGTGGATATCTTTGTGGGGAAATAATGTTCCTGTTATCACAAGCCTATTTAGTTGACTTCGGATTTTTTTCGAATGGAATGGTGTTAGCGCCGACTTTAACCTTTAGTCTGCGATGAGCTTGCCTGTTTGGAGAATTCTAATAAATCGTTACTGGTAGCAACTTGCAGCAATTCAGACCGATCAGGAACTCGGCACTTAAAAAACCAATCCGTCGAGGTGTAAGACAGGGATGTGTAATATCATCGAATCTTTCTAATATCTATAGTGAGGTGACACTGGGTAACATTAGTGAAATGGATGGTATCAAAGATGGGGGTGAAGATCTGAAAACCTTTGATACGCTGACGACACTGTACTGATTGCAGACTCCGAAAAAAAACTTTAAAAAATCTTGGATAAAGTAGTGGAAAAAAGCAGACAGATAGGCCTGGAAGTGAACACCAAAAAAACAGAATGTATAGTTATATCAAAGGGAGCGACAGCATCTGCTTGCATGATCGAGTGTTCAGGTGAAAGAATACAACGGGTGAAGAGTTTCGATATCTAGGAAGCACAATAACATCAGATAAAAAATGTTTGTCCGATATAAAAAGCAGAATTGCAATGTTAAAAAACACATTCAACGATTTTAGAACAATTTTTACCAACAGGAACATCGGAGATGATACGAAGATCAGAGCATTGAAGACATATGTATGGTCTGTACTGGCGTATGGATGCGAAAGCTGGATTCTTAGCAAGGATGTGGAAAGAAGACTAGAGGTTGTTGAAGTGTGGAACCTAAGAAGGATGCTAAAGATATCGTGGATGGAGAAGGAATCAAACAAGAAGGTGATAGAAACAGCAAATTACAGAAAATCGCTCATGAAAACAGTCCGTAAGAGACAGTATGAATATCTGGGACACGTATGTAGGAAAGACGAACTTGAAAAGAAGATGCTATGTGGCAAGGTAGAAAGGAAGAAAAGGAGGGCCAGAGAGAGAATAATATTCAGTGACAGGCTTAACAAATGAACAAAACAAAACACATTAACGAAAGCCGAGCTGATAAGGAAAATGGACAACAGGGAGAATACGGCGCGCCATGGTCGTCGATGTCTGTTCCAGACCTGACTCTTAAAGGAGAAGAAGGCATACAACTTCATTCCTGTTGTGAAGTCATTGACGTATTCGTTATTGTTATGCAACTTAAACCTCGATGTCGCAGACAGAAGTCGAAAGAAATGTGTTGTGATTAAAAAAGCCAGGAGCTGATATGTAACTGTCTAGAAAATGAAAACTTGAACTTGTAATTTAACGTGACTTTGTTATCAGGATGCAAGTGATTTATGACTTTGCCATTAAGTTATACGATATCTTAGTTTAAAAAATGCTTGTCAACTATCATTTTTTATGATGTTTTATCTCGTGATTTTTCTTCTATGACCTACGGGACTATTATTAAATTCACTCCTTCATTTTATGAGAATTATGAAAATTATTCACCACTTTCCAAACAGATGAAAAGATTGTAAAAATAACACCAATTTAAATGTCGGAATATCATAAAGAGCTTGACAACTATCGACCCATTGCTGTCCTCTCAACCACTTAAAAAGTCATCATACGAATTGTTCATAATCAACTTTTTACGTACCTGGAAACTGATGGACTAATTGCATCTTGGCATTTAAATTTCAGAAAAGATCGTGATAGGAAACATGCTATAGTATACCTAACAGGTCCAATTGGTGAATGCATGAATTCTGGAAATACATAGGAGCTATTTATATTGACCTTCGCAAAACTTTCTATACCATTGACAATACAACTTTACTCCTCAAACTTTCTAATTGTAAAAGAATTTTAATGGATTATTGATCGCCTCTTTGGGAGAAAACAACTTGTGGAATTCGCTGAGCAACAATCGGAGGAAAAATTCGTTACAGTAAAGGTGCCTCAAGGTCCGATCTTAGGATCTAATCTTTCTCCTCCACGATATTGTTTACAGCATAAAAAGCTAAAATTCTACCTTATGCCGACGATATGGTAATGTACTTCAGTGTCAAAAATGTTGACCATAAAAGTAACATTATATAGTCTGAATTAAATGATGTCTTAAACTGGTTTCGTGAAAACAACCTGATTATTAGCCTGAAACCTGGAAATACCAAAGCTCTCCTTTTTGGTAAAGACCAGAAGTTGAAAAACGTCACCGATTTCATAATTACTGGTAATTGTATTTAAATCGAATCTGTTGACAAGTATGAATACCTTGGAACTGCTCATGAAAGAAGATTGTCACTAAAATTCATGCTGACAAAGTCCAAAAGGAAGGGTAAAAATACTGTCACGCATGCGAAAAGAAATCTCTCCTTATATCTCTGAAACAGCTAACAAATCGATGATTCAACCTTTACTACTGTCTGACGAAAACCAAGTTTTCACTTCAGCTGCTGTGTGGAAAAGTTATGAAACTATCCAACGCTGTACGCATAAAATTTTATATGGAGAAAATGGCAACACTAAACAATGGCCACAAATTGCGTAGGTTTGTGCAGAACGATTTGCTTGTGACGTACAGAAAATAACCCAAAAAGCGCAATTAATATTCACGACAACAATGCTACCATCTTCAACAACCAATTCAATTAAAGAAGAAAAGGAAAAAGCATGCAGTTACCTAAGGTAAGAAGTGAGAATGGAAGGAAAATTTGATTCACTGAAAAGGGGTATTACCTCAGAAAAATATTTAGTTCTTTTAGAGGAAAAATTAAAGGATTTTTAATATCTTAACATTTATTTTTTCCTTCTTCTTTCTTTGCCATCGGAAGAGTACCATTTTTAGTTCTAATTATCTCTTTTTGTTTTTATTCCTTGCTCTACTTTTTACCTTTTGTTTTGTGTTTCTGCACATGTGGCACCCCTATTTCTACTGCCTACGGGGTTATTAGTCTGTACCCTTTGCTACTGTGTTTTTAATATAGATATAAATGGATTTAAGGGTTTCTTGACAATTCTCTTTTAATTTTATTTAACTTTTACAGCCATTTTACTGACAGTAGAATATTATTTTTACTGAAGAAAAATGCTGTATAAATAAAATAATAATCATAAATAATAATAATAGCACATGCTAGAAAATGTGATCTAGCAATATGCACCAATACCTATCAGACACTCTACAACTCTGAAAGAGAAATATGAACTAGTCAAACAAGTGATGAAAAGATTCGCTGGCTACTCTCACAACTGGGTTCTCTTTGCAGGTTTGAAAATGTGAACTTCCTAATTGGGCGACAATCTGGCCAGATGAAGTGCCTTTGTTTTCGTGTTTTAGGGACAGCCAAGCAAGATGTCAACACTGGGAAAACAGGATTTGCAGATACGAAGAGATCTAAAGGTTGGCAAACAAATGTCGGAAGTGCAGCAAATGTAAAACAAGGCATCATCCCTCCTCTTCTCATAAAGTTGGGACTGATGAAAAATTTGTTAAAGCACTCGTGAAAGGTCAATGCTACCAATATTTTTGCAAAATCTTTCCTGGGCCGAGCTAAGAAAAAGCTAAAGAAGGGGTTTTTGATGGTCCTGACATCAAAAAGCTTATTAGTGATGCAGTGGCGTACCCAACGGGCTTGCTGGTCGTGCTGTGCCCATAAAAAATATTCAAATAAATAAACGTTTTTGATTTTTCATTCTATTTAATTTGTAACATATTTTTCCTAAAACGAAACTATCTGAGAAAAAACATCACTTGAATCCCTGTATTAGGTCGTCCTCTAATTAGAGAGCACGACGTAACATAAAGTTCACAAAAAACTATCACTCTTTTGAAGCGTAATATAGCACTCACCCTGCTCTAGATCTGTGGGCAAATCTCAAGCTGGTAATCTAGCTCACCAGAAACCCTGTGCTAAGTTATGGTCAATAAATTGAGCACGCCCTTGTAACTGTGTCGTTGATAATGTGTCCAGTAGTTTGATAGATTTAAAGCGATTTCATTGGCTAGTGTAACTCTGCAGGCCACTATTTCGGACCTTTTCAGATATAGGACGACTTGATCAATATTCTCCGTTTTTCTGAGAACTCGGCAACGAAAACAGTACTTGATGGATTTTAGAAGAAATAAAAAAAAGACATAATAAATAAATAGTAAAAAATAAAAATAATAAAAAAATAAAATAATAAAATAATAAATAATAAAAAAGACATATTTCTAGCAAACATTTGAGTTATTATTATTTCATTCTGTTGAGAAGCTTACATACTTATTACTGCCTTTATCTGAGGAAATGTACTGTTAACAGGGGTTTTATTTTAACATAATCTTGGAATACTCTAACCTCAGCAGCTTTCCTTTCTACCGCCTGGTTATATTATTGTTTCAGTGTTGGATGATTTCATTCTCCATAAAAAATAATGGAAAACTTGAGCAAAGGAAAAGTTTTTAGTTGTTGCTACTTTATTGTTTGTTCCACCTGTCCTTAGCTTCATTATGCTTAGGTCATTTCTATTTTGTTGTAATTGAATAATTTAAAGAGAAATAAAATGAGTACTGCCAGATATACATCTCTCTGTGTGTTTTAGACTCTAGATTATGAAAACCAGTCTCTTGGTAGCTTTTGGCATCCAAACATTGACACATTTAAGCTAAGATAGAAATTTTTCACACCCACTGTTCTTTGATAGGGTACCTAAAATGAACAAACAACTGCAGAATTTTTTTTTCTGGATTGTCGATGATGACCAAGATTTACAGCATTTTTTAGTCTCCAGGAATACTCTCACATCATCCGTTTGTCCTATCGCCCCTGATAATGTTCTTGCATTATTTTTATGTCTTGACGGAAGCATTCTCCTTGTTCATCACTGACTTTCCCATAGTAGTACGGTTAACTGTCTAGATGAGTGCAAAGGAAGTGAACTTTGACATTCATATTGGTACAGACATCTTGGTAACTTGTCAACCTTTTGTGCACTACCCTCCCTGTAGTTTTCGTACTTGTGGTTTTCCAAGTTTTAACAACAGCTACAAGAATTCCAAGCACTTCCTTCCAGAACACTTATCGGACTCCCAAAGTTTTCATCCTTGCAGTGGCATTGCGTGTCGTGTAAAGTTGAACGTGGGATTACGAAAACAGACAAACTTGTTCCAGAGACTAATAAAGGTGGTCCAAGGAAGAGAGTCGTGGTCGTAGGGTTTTTGGGGTTATCAAGAAGCTCCAAAGGATATAAAAATCTCAAAAAAAGGAAAATTTGGAAATTTTCATATTGTTGACCTGATACCAGAAATAAAAACTAGAGCTAACAAAGTGAAACAGGTTTGTTTTTTTCAGCAGACACCAGACCAAAAAAATTTATGTTGACCAGTGTTACCCAATAACACATTGGGCTCAAAAAAATTTCCTGTGTTTTCCGAATACTTGTCCATTAGTTGTAAAAATTGAACTAAATATATCAAACGACTACTAATGTATTGATCTTCATTGTGTCACGCCTCGACTTGCAATGGTCTAACTTCAGCAGTCAAGCGAAACCAGTTAATTGATTAATATTGGTAATAACCTTATTTTTATACTGCTGGAAAAGAAACTCTGCCAAAAGTAATGCAGACACTTCTGAGGAGCACAAATTTACGAACAAAATGTCTGTTGATAGCAAATGATTACCAGGAATAACTGGATCACGTCAGCTTTCATGGCTGACTCTTACAGTCCCTGAAACTTAAGTCACAACCCTATTTAACTGATGACAACGTCACTTCTTCAACATTGCATCAAATAGAGTTATCTGAAACCATAATTTACAAACCTTTCTTGTTTCTGTGACAAAAACTGATATAAAGAAAATTGATACTAATCCAAAGGTATACTAGTTACTGCACACGATTTTATTAAATTAACGTCAGGCTGAAATTATACTGTCAAAATATGCGTGACGTATCAAATTCAAGAAATACTGTATGCTATGAAAAATCACAAAACATATAGAGAAGCAGATACATAGAGATTGATAGTTAGATGTAGAGAAAGATGATTCTATGAATAGATGGCTAGGTGGCTAGATGGATAGTTGGATAGACAGATGTGTAGATGCAAAGATGGATA
>RDPX01000006.1:6941804-6964116 GCA_003991215.1 Morbakka virulenta | reverse complement strand
ACATTTCTACTGCTTCAAGTCTTCTTTCCAGGTCTTTTGTTATCGTCCAGCATTCACATCCATATAGCAGAATAGGCCATACATGGACTTTCATTGTGTTAACTTTAGTGCTGAGTCTTATATTTCTGTTGGTGAGTATGGATTTCATGAATAATTGAGGGTTGAAAAATTCTCCAAAATGTAATCAATGGGGGTTGGAATAATTGTGGTGGATAAAAATATTTGAAAATTCAATTAATGCGAGGTTGGAATAATTAGTAACATATCCTCATAGGACTTTGATGATCATAGATTTCAACCCTACTCTGTTCACCGCGATACTTACAATTCTTTCAGCCTGTAGTAAATGGACAGAAAGATCATTCTGTGCCTGCTTCGGTCTCATTTTCCTTCGATGTTATCCCTAATGAATGCCTTTAAATGTACTCTTCCTGTTTATATGTGAAGAATTCGCAGCTGTCTGTCTCTCGTCGATTGCAACAGTACATATTTTTCTTCTTTTTGGGTCAAGCCTGTGCACTGCCCTGACTGACATTCTGCCTACTACAAAAAGTGATATTTAAACGCCAATTTTGGCAAGACACAGGTGTGTTCCTTCCAGTCAAGGAAAAAAACCCAACCATCTGGAACAACTTACAGCTGGAAAACTATATAAAGGTCCCTTTTCACTTGCGCATTTTCTTCAGCATTTTAATCATGAAAATACCATTACAGGTCCCTGAACCTTCCAGCCGAACTCTTATTCTGATTCTAAACTGTAGCAATTTTTAACAAAAACCCCGCAAAACCTAAATGTCTTGCATGAAAAACAAATTTAAAATATATTAACTCGGATAAAGAAATTTAACATTTTCTTGATTAATTGCCCATCCTCGAACATTTTTTTCCCAATTTGGAATGTCAACTATTGGCCTAGCTCTAAATAAGTATTCAGTGCTCTTTATCGAATAAAAACGTTAATCTTCATCCAGTTTAACTAAATTACCTTTTTCACCGTTTTATTTCTTGTACACTCCTGACAAAACAACAAGCAACCACTCATTTTTCTCAGAGTTAGAAGAGGGAAAGAAAGAGATAATTAAAGAAACGAAAGAAGATGACAGTCACCAGAGAATTTCAGAAAAGGAAAATTAAGCTTATCTAAAAAAATAAAAGGACGAAAAAGAATTCTAAAATTTAGATGTAGATGGGAAAAAAATAGGAGAAAGTAGGATTTTTTGAAAACTGGTTTCAAAGTTTCAAAACGGTATTCTGATTTTGATATTCTGAGACAGTTGGAAACCTTTCAAAGAAGAAGCAATCTCTTCGGAATTTTACCGAAGTCATTTTCAGTTGCAGAAATGCTACATTTTGATAGATAGGAATTCAATGGTGGACAATAAAGACATGATACCTTTGTGATAGAAAAATAAGATTGGGATCAATAAATTATTTCTAACCAATACGATCTAGTTATAAAAAATAGACTAAGTAGATTGCAATCGCTTAAAAACCACAAATTGTAAAAGCAAGTTCCCGGATGCTTTTTTAATCCTAGCTGAACAGTTTCTAAAACCATACCAAAATATCTAAAACATTAAATGCAGTAAAATGAGTACATAAATTTAATTTTTTATTTATTTTTGCTTACGCTTTGTACTATTAAATAGTGCAGTTACTGGAAAAATGAAAAACATCTTATACTTGTAGATGATCCAAATGAAAAACATTTTTAAATATTTTAACAAAACGACATATTATTTTTCGGTACAAGTACAATTATATATAAATATATGTATTTACAACCACAAATATGTGTTTTTTAATAACAGCATAACCAATAAAATTACAGATACGTGCCAGTACCTGTAAGAAAGCTGTAGTTGTTGACACTGTTTTGTAATATGAATGTTTGTATTATTGTTATGAAGTAACTCATTGGTTAATTGGAACATACGTATGAGATAATGATGAAATAACCAGGCTTTTAACTATTTCATTTACTAATCAAATAGGAAACCCATCTAAGTCTTAGAGTTTTAACTTTTCTTCTTTTCAAAACACTTTTACAAGCTGTATTAAAATGTTGTGTATTCTTTTCCTGCTAATGGTCACAGAAACTTCTGACTTCAATAACCGAATAAAATCCCAGATTGTACAACTACTACATAAAATAGTGATTTTACTGGAATATTAAATAATATCTTACTGGGAGCAATGGAAAAATATTTTGATCAATTAAAGCCACAGTCAGAAACGGCTATTCCCCTAAATAACACACACACACACGCATATATACATACATATATATATATATATGAATACATGTATATGATTAAGAATCATACACTGCATAAATCCAGTAAGTGTATGTAACTTTGAAAGAAAGACAGATATTATATATATATATATAATTTTTATGTCGATAAACAAGCACAAATAGTACTCCATACATCTGAAGATAATATAGATATTAATATTAAGATAATAGTCTATCTGTAATATGTATATACATATATATATATATTTATGTAAGGAGAAAGAGAAAGAAAGAGAGATGGAAAGAGAGAGCCGTGGGTATAATGTTCCATTTACCAGGCTAGTGGTTTAGAAATATAGTTGCAAATGTTCCTGTGGTTAACAATGCAGACATGCCTGTAAAGCGCTAAAATGTAGTCAGGTCCATTTAATTTTTATACAAACAATGAATTAAAAAGAGAAACGTTGTGACGGTTACCTGAAAAGGGAGCAGGCTCTTGAAAGCGTCAATTCCATGTTTCAAACCTTGAGCTTGTGTTTTAAGTCTAATTGCCTCTTGTACTTCTTCTTGATCACTTGATTCACTTTTGGTACGTTGCTTTTTTCCGCCGGAGTTACTCTCGGTAGAATTGTTTCTATTTTGAAAACGATTCATTAGGTCTGATACGTGTACTAATCCACCATATTTATCCGGCCTGTAGATGACTGTTTGTATGGTAAAGTTTGGTGAACGATCTCGACAGGAAATACGACGGGTGGTCATTATAAATTTCAAACCACTTTCAATCTATTTAAATTAATTAGCTCGATTAAGTATTGCAGTAAAATTTTGCTGCATTTTCATACAAGGAAAAGAAATCTTTATTAAACAAGGTGGTAAAATGTTCGAACTCACATAACACTAGCAAAGTTCACTATTAAATGTTAAAAAGCAACACCAATTGCCCATGTATATCACCAAGAAATGCAAAATAAAAACTGACTGTACATTATCAAGGTGAGATCGCTTCCGAACTCACCAAAGGTATAACTGTGTACGTCTGAATGTACTCTTCCAAACTAAAACAAAGTTTTAGTGGTATTACCAGATTTAGCTACTTATGGTTTTTGCATGATAAATCATTTACAGAATGACAATTGGAAGTTATTATTTCATTATTTGGATCAATAGAAAATGATAACAGATTTGGTTATCTGAAAAGCCTCTACGTATGTCACATGAACATCACCATAGGGGGTCATCAATGGAAAACATAGTTACAATCAAAGTAAAGATGTCTATTGAGATTTAAATAATGTTTTTTAAAATTCAACATGTTTGTTTTTTCTATTGAGCATAGAGATCCCTTAGCCACTGCTTTCGCTAAATAATGCAAGAGAGTTTGTAGAAAATGTTCCATTTGTAAGTCTTGTTTGTAATGATATATTTAACTTTTTACTCTATTTTACCTTATTAACTGTTCAATTTACTAACTACTGAAATAGATGAAACTAAGAAAACACACTATTTTGTTAATTTTTAGATATTGATAGCAATAATTGAAAATTAACTGATAATTTTGGCTCACATTCTATTTGTACTGTTTTGCAATGGGATTCTTAGTTTTGAACCGACGAAAGTTGAAACTTTTCGGGAGCGTTGATGAACTTTTATGTAACACGGCACTATTGGTAGGCTGCAAGATCTTAGAGAAAAGGAACACTTTCGGTAAATACACACTTTCATGTCATCCACGTAATAGATCATTCTTTGTACCTAGAGATGTACAAACAGCAGTGAATGAGATAAAAAACCCCAGAGACATTGAGGTCGTAAACGAATCTCGCTAAGCAAAAAGAGTAAGTAGCTTGTACTTACAGGTTCCGGACAACAATTTAAATTTCCCATATTGACATTACTCTCCCAGCCAAACAGGTAGACAATATACGATCATAAACCTCATTAGACTCTTATAATATCTGAACTATTATTACGGTGTACTCTATACTGTTATTTTATTACTTTTAATTGTGATTCCTTGTAACAATAGTAGGTAAATCCTAAAATATCTCATATGAAAGGCGCTATGTAAAGTGATTTTATGTATTTCTTGGCAGCTAAGAACTGAATTTTTGAGTAGTATCTACAGGATTAAAGTATTTGATGACTATGAATTCTGGGTTAATATTAATATTAATACCTGACAATGATAATAATAATAACAACAACAACAACAATAATAATAATAATAATAATAATAATAATAATAATAATAATATAATAATAATAATAATAATAATAATAATAATAATAATAATAGTAACTAATGTCCTGGGTATTAACATTGAACTGCATGCAGTTGTTGGGTTTCGACGTGGGAGAATGAGGTTACCCTTTGTCACTACTACCTCCAGCTCAAAAACACCGGTGGCTGTGCACCTTTATGTGTAGCTTTATATGAAGGTCCCTCGCCCGGCAGGTGTCCCCTAGAACAGCAGCGGGGCCCCGGTCGTCATCCTACTACTGCTAGAATGGGATGGAATAAATAGTTAAACATTGCTGTTATGGAGTGTTATTGTTTAAGTAAACCGGTGGATGAATTGAGAAGACCTGTTAAATAATATAGATAGCTTATGCATAACATATAGAAAGAAAGGCAAGAACCTAATGCAACCGAACAAAGATTGTGTGATCAAGCAAGAATGATTTGAATGGTTGGCTTTTAGATCTTGAAATGGAGGAGATTAAAAGAAGGGCTTTAAGAGATGAAATAGAAGCAGAAGAAGGAGGATTGATGAAAGAGTTGACTGAAAGTGAGGAAGTGATTGAAAATGCAGGTGAATGCGTTGAAGTGGACCATGTGATAACTGTTGAGGATTTCAATATGTCAGAAGAGGATAAAGAAACCTTGGACAAACGTAATGAAGTTTTAAGTAATCAATCAGACGAAGAACGTAGCGGTTTCAAACGAGTTGGCAGGAAAAAATTGAAAGACCATGTACAGAAGCTGAATAGAGTTTTGTCTAAATTTAGAACTAATAGCCTCACTGAGATCAATAATTTAATCAATGCTTGCTCAATTCTCGTTGGCTGAGAGTTTGGACTCAAGCCTTTTAGAGCAAGAAATGGTAGGAAAGAACCATGGTGGAAACGGAGGATCCAAAACTCAATCAATGAAATAAGAAGACACATCAGTATTCTTGATACTGCCAGGAAAGATGAATTAAAAAGGAAAAGAAAATTGAGGGAATTAGAAAGAAAACATCTTGTAAAGAAAAAAAGGTTGGGTACTGTAATAGAGGAGGCAAAACAACTCCTTCAGGTTGCTTATAAAAATAAATCGTTACGAGGAGAGAATTGAACAGCTCAGAGTAAACAAATTGTTTCAAAATGTCCAAAGAAGGTGTATTCAGAGTTTAATGGCAAAAAATTAGTAATGAAAAATCGGACGCTGGTGAAAGTAAGGCATTCCGGAGTGGAATTTGGGACAAAGAATGGAATACATAATGGCTTGAAGAGTTAAAGAAAGAAGTGAGAAATAAAGTGAAACAAAATGACTTACAAATCACAGTTGAAATGATTACTGAACAATGCAAAATGATTCCTAACTGGAAAAGCTCTGGCAATAATTGTGATCCAAGGTTATTGGCTTAAGAACTTTTACAGAACTTCACGATAGGTTAGCAGAGCAAATAAATGATCTAACAATCAACGGAAATGAAACCCCGAAGTTGATGAACACTGCAAAAGCTGGCTTGTTCCAGAAAGACCTTACAAACGGCATAAAAGTGGACAAATATCGGCCAATTACGTGTCTACCACCACTGTGGAAACTTATCACAGGGATAGTCTCAAATTCTTTTTACGATTTCTTAACGGTGAATGATAAATTTTCCACAGAGAGAAAAGGATGCAGATGAAAAAGCAGGGGGACAAAATACCAATTGCTTATTGATGAAATTATAATGCGTGATTGCAAAAAGAGACATAACAATTTAGGAATTGCCTTGATAGACCACAAGAAGGTTTACGAAGAGGAATTTTCCAAGGGGACAGCTTGTTACCCCTACTTTTTGTCACCTACATGATAGCTTTAACTCAGACATTGCGAAAGGTTAAAGCAAAATACACCCTTAAGTCTGGTAAAGGTGTGTATCACCTATTCATGGGCGACCTGAAATTGTTCGGGAAGAATGTGAGGGAAATAGAAGGTTTGGTCTATACAGTCCAAATATTTAGTGATGACATCAAAATGAAATTCGGTGTTAAAAGTGTGGAGTGTTGATCATGCATAGAGGATCAATTGACAGAAGTATAAGTAATGGAATATCACTGCCAACAGGAGAGACACTCAAAGTAGTTGATCAAATTGGATATAATATCTTAGAGGTTTGGAATTTGCCGAAATAAAACATAGAGACGTTATTTAATGTTTCAAACAGGAATATTTTAAAACACCGAGGTTCGTTTGCAAGAATAAGCTTCATGGGAGAAACAAAGTTAGGGCAGTGAATACCTGGGCAGGAATTCTGGTTTCCCGAGTAAATGAGTTAGCCAAAATGGACAGGAAAATGAGAAAAATACTGACGATCAACAAAGAATTTCATCCAACAAGTTTGAAGATCAACTGTACGTGCCCAGGAGTAAAGAAGGAATAAGGTTAATAGACTGCAAAGAGTGTGTCAATGCTGAAGAAAACAACCTTGCTATGTATGTCAAATAGCAAAGTGAGGCATTGTTAAATGCAGTCAAAAAGGAATGGGACAATCCAGACTGATAGTTGCTTGAAACTTGAAGACTTTATGAAGACAGAAAAAGACCAGAAGCTGAATTCCTGGAAAGACAAGAAAATGTATGGGCAATTTTTTTAGAGAGTTGGAGGGAAAGGATGTCGAAAATTCTTGAAGATGGCTTTAGTCATGTGATTTGAAAAGGTCTACCAAGGCATTAATATGTAGTGTCCAAGAGGAGGCCATAAGAACAAATAGCGTTAAGCATTTCATAAATAAGTCCAGAGAATCACCTCTCTGCAGGATGCGTGGTGAGGGTTATGGAAGTGTTTACCTCATAATTAGTGAGTGTACTGTATTGACAAGTAAAGAATTTCTAAAGCGCCACAATAACATTAAAAAATATATACACTGGAAATTATGTAAAAAGTTTGATCTAGAAGCCGCCATAAAATGGTACGAACATGAACCCCAGGGATTATGGAGAATGACTCATGTAATATAATGTGGGATTTTGTGATAATATGTGACAGAAACGTGATTGCGAGAAAACCACACATCGTTTTAATAGATAAGAATGAAAAGGAGACAAAAGTTATAGATGCCGCAATACCTGGAGGTGTGAGGGTGCTAGAAAAAGAAAAGGAGAAAGTCGATAAGTACAGACCTCTAAGAGTTGAGATTGCTCGACTGTGGAAAATGAAGAAGGTTGAAATTATCCGTGTGATTGTCGGTGCGCTGGTAAATGTCTCGAAAAAGTTTGAAAGCTATATTAAACAAATTGGAATAACGATTAATGTAGAACACGCTCATAAACAACACTGTCAGGTAAAATCTAGTTGAATAAAATTATGATACTCTTTAGCCTTGTTGTGAGATTGTTTGCAAATCATTTGCTTTGAGCCAAAAGTAACTACCAACTCAAGTATGACACGAAGATTGTAATTTCATAGCTATTAATTAAGTTTTGTTGTTTACGTTAGCAGAACGAGACACAAGTTTTTCATTTTATCTTTTTGACCTCTTAATAAAACATGATGTGTAGAAATGTTACGCCTACGCCCTCTATTGTACTTGAGCTACCTAGTACTTATATACAATAGAGGATAAACCTAGGACTGCAACAGCTCTTCGTAACCTAACCGACATTTCAAGTTTAAAAAAATGGAGTTTTAGTGAAGCCTCTTTAAGGAAACGATTTTTTTTCTTTAGAATAAGGAAAACTGTAACCCAAGTAGATTCCAATAATTTAATTCTTAAAACTACACATTCTGGAAGTGATATTAAAGGGCTGAAGTGACAACAGTCCCTAGACAGAAGATTAAATGACATGGATTAATGAAATGTTTGTTCAAAGGATAAAAATCCAAATCAAAAGTACCGTTGCTTTTACCTCGTAGATTAAAATTTTGCAATTTCAACGGCGAGATTAGCAATTAAAATATTAATTCAATCTATAAATAGCAATATGTTTTTTTAAATCATTCTTTAGATTTTATATAGAACCAAAAAAATGTTCTTTTAATCTTGCCATGTAATTCCTTGTATTTCAGGAAATTAAGAATTTATGCACACAGAATAACTAACAAGTCGAATGGGTTTTTAATTAAAATTTAGATATTTATATAAATGACAATTGGAGGTTAGAGGACTCTGTAAACAAAGAGAAACCAAAAACTGAAAAATAATTTCATCACTGTTTATCAAAGAAACCGTGGTTTTATTGAAAAAGGGGCAGTTTGGTAATAGTCTTTCAGGTTGGAATCATATGGATTATAGAGTAAATCGAGATGTCAATTTGGATTACATGTTTCCAGGGAACCTAAATGAAGAATTTAATTTACAAACGCAATGGATGTTCGAGTAGAGTGTACTTATGCTACACTCTTCTATCTTTGAAAATTTCTGCAATAGTGAGAACAACATTCAAAAATACTAATCAGCAGATCAACATTGAGTCCAGGAGAGTTCCAAATTAAATGAGTCAAACTCCCAAAGTTTTCAAGAAACAAAAAATGCTGTTTTTTACTTTTTACCTTTTTACAAGAAAAAAGCTATTAGAACGAAAGACGAACTAACTGATCTGTGTTTTTAGCCCGGAGCGGTGTGTCACATACAATCTCAATTGGCGAGCAAGGTTCTTGAGTACCCATTTACCTATATGCTTAGATACCAACTACTTACTTCGTTGGTTAATAAAAACATTACAACGCTGTGATTATCATTATTGTCCTGTTGTTTCATACCTGGAGGCAAAGGAATATAAATCCTATTTTGATCCATTGTGTGCTACATCTTAAACCATCTTCGATTTTTTTACTGAATCTGGTCACTTTTTAATATCCACAATCCATTCTAGCCTCTGTCTGCTTCTTGCTCATTCTCTTCAGTTATCTCCATTAAACTCTGGTTCAGGCTACCATCATTTTTAACTAAGCATGAGCCCAAAAAATCTCATTTCACCGTATATCCATCTTCATTAATTCCACTCATTCTTGAAACATCTTTATTTGTTTTTTATCTTTGTTTAACTGATTCTGAAGTGCATCACAGAAACTGGTTATTACAATGTGCAAAACACAACATCTACAAGAAAGCCATCCAGAGGATTTCAAAAGTTCTAAAAGTCTAAGTAGTTGTTAAAAACAAGATGCTGGAGCATGGTTCTAACCATGCAGGATATAAACTATTTGCATTTATTATACCAATTCAAAGGGTATATCATACAGATCGAGTACAACAAACTACATAATGAAAAGGAAACAGGGTAATGCAGTCAAGATATCATTTGTTAAAGATAAGAATATTTATTAGAATTAAACATGTGAATATCCAAGGTAAAGCAAAGAGTTCCACAATGAAACAGAGCTGGATAAAAAAGCTGTTTTATTGTGACTGGTGTTGTGAAAAAAGAGTAAAAAAACTCACTCATTTCAGTGGGACAGTTACCTAAATAGGTTTTACAGCCAATACCCGAGAATGCAATTGCTTTGCGATGAGTAGCTAACTAAAGACAGAATAATTTAAATCCAACAGCACAAGTGATTAAATCCTCAATTCGTTCAAAGACAGTAAAGCACCACAAAGGTGCACCAGCACAAAATAAGAACAATGCTCTGTGCAATGTTTATTCATACAGTTACAGAAATAGTCAAAAGATGTGTAAAAAACAGCAAGCAATGGGTAAAAAGCACAGAGGTGGACTTAACTGTGACAGTCAAAGATCGTATTTATCAGGCTGGAAGCAATAGAGACACAAGATACCAACTGTTGACTGTTCATACTACAACTGACCCATAATGAGAGTAATTTTCAAGAAATAGTGACATCTTCTAAAACAACTAACAGTATTTTTTAGCATTTAAAATAACAACCCATTTCCTGTTTCACTTTACAATGGTGTTCAGGAAAACCTCAACAGAGACCCCGCAGAAGAAAGTTTGAAATTCTGCTATTGTTAAAATACAAACCAGTGTCGTTAGCATTATTAGCAAACTTGGTCAACATAAAATCAAGAAGATCGTGCATGATAAAAAGGACAATGGTATAAGAAGAATAGAACTTGGTGAAAATATGACAAAAAAGTGACAGGGAAATGTTGTATGCTGGGTAAATCTCAAACCAGAAATTCTCCAAAGCGATGACATGTCACTAACATAAGCATTTAGTCAAACAAAAGATCTGCAAATGGTTGACTTTGTCAAAAGCCATGGAAATACAAAGACAATAAATCTAGAGTAGACAAATATAGCAATATGGCAAATATAGACTTACTTCCATATAATCAAAGATTACAGAGACATTCATTTAAGGACTTATTGCGAATAGAATAGTAACAGACCTATAGTTCATAGGCCAAGATATATTTTTATCTCTTCATGAACACTGGAACTACAAAAGATACCTTCCAAAAGTAGAAAAAAATGCAGTTTTGTATGATAGAGAGGAAATTTTGGATGACAGCTTTTTTATCAATGCCACAGGAATGATATCTGGATCAGAAGCCTTGAAAAATAGAGGTTTGAAACCACATTAACAAAAGGTTTCATATAACATTTACCACACTTAAAGAAATCTTTGTAAACCACTCTCCATGTTTGTTGGGGTCAGTTGTTTTTACCGTAAAAGGGAATTTCTCGTTCTGTGTGAGATCCAGTCTTTTTATCGGTAGTTTGGATGACATTAACAGGGAGATGAGTAAAGAACTGCACACTCAGATCAAAGATACGGTTACAGTGTGACCTGTTTGAGAGCACAACGCCAGTAGCTCAGTTGAGGGTGGACGTTTCCATGATAACCATAGTCAATCTTTGGAGCCCATTTCGAAGCTTACATATTTTTCACTTTTCTGTGAAAAACATTCTATAATTCTGCATCTGTGTTGTGTAAATTGCGGAGAAGCTAGTTTACTACATATTTTTATATTTTTTTCTTACCGACAAATTTGGTGACAGAGATATTCAGTGAAGGTATAAGAAATATATTTTCACTCAGATAACTAAAATGACTTTTTTAAGCTCTTTGGTCAAAACACTAATGGATAAACTGCATTAGTCAAAAGCAAGAATATAAATAGTGGTCAGAGTTATAACAATGAAATTATAAATAATTAATAATTTTTTTTACTCTTATGTTTTCAGTATTGAATTTGGTTTTTCATGAGCTGCGAATGCAGAAAGCACTTTAAGCTTCCAGCTGTTAACCTGAATGAAATATTCGACATGTTCAAGATTGAAATTGTACCATCAAACCAAGCCACATGTATTTTCTATCCACCTGTCTTTTGATTTTTTGGGTCGAGACATGGAGTCAGTACTAGAACAACTATCAGTTTTAACCTTACATATTATTAACAGTGTAGTCGTTAGAGGATTTTGTGATGACTTGACAGCTAATTTGCTCACCTCCTTCCCATATTTTGCTGCCGTTTGTTACCCTGAAAAGCTAAGATCCTTCCACTCTTTGATGCTACTCCAACATCTTTCTTGGGTAGTTCTTGTTCTCGGTCTCCTTCTACCACGCCTTGAAAGATCATTTTTGCAAAGTCAGAGCTTCTGGTGACGTGCCCATACTATGTAAGTTTTCTTTCTTTGAACATCTTTAACAAATCCTGCGTAGGCAGATAGGCTTGAGTAATCATTGCCTTTACATTATTACTGCGTATGTGACTGATAAACGAAATCTTCAGCAGCTCTCTACAATCTTTTATTTCCATAACCATAGTTTTTGGTTTTAGTTCCCCTGTTAAGATCAAAGATTCACATTCATATAAAAATATTAAAATTACTAATGACTGGATAGCGTNTGTTCTCGGTCTCCTTCTACCACGCCTGAAAGATCATTTTTGCAAAGTCAGAGCTTCTGGTGACGTGCCCATACTATGTAAGTTTTCTTTCTTTGAACATCTTTAACAAATCCTGCGTAGGCAGATAGGCTTGAGTAATCATTGCCTTTACATTATTACTGCGTATGTGACTGATAAACGAAATCTTCAGCAGCTCTCTACAATCTTTTATTTCCATAACCATAGTTTTTGGTTTTAGTTCCCCTGTTAAGATCAAAGATTCACATTCATATAAAAATATGAAAATTACTAATGACTGGATAGCGTCTCAAGATCTCCCACCTACGATTTTCGAGTATTAAGTGCTCGAAACCACAGGATCCCTGAAAACTTTGTGGTGAAACTCAACTGACTGGAGATCGAATCTAAGATGGCGGCCCCCTACCGACGAACTCCGTCCATCTTCAACAGTTTTTTTTCACTTGCAGTGATCTATGTCTGCACCCTGCATGTCATCCAGGAGAGGGTATGTTCAAACTTTTACTTCTTTACGAATGTGTTGTACAACCGTGGACCAGACATTCAACCACCCGTGGCTGAAACGAACTTGCCGATGCAACAAAGCAGTTGTCAACTCTCGTTTGACTATCAGCATCAGTCAACAACTAGCATCGTTGTCTGGCTTCCCCAGCGACACTGGATCGCAAAACGCCAACTCCTTGTGACAAAATAAGAGTCATTTACACACAGACTGACACTGCACCTTATCGGTGGAGTAGAACCGAATCCAGGCCCCAGGCGACCAAGATATCCCTTCACAGTGTACTCAAAGGCATGTAAGTCTATGACACTGGCATGTGACCATTGTTGTTTCTGCTCTTGAGTCCGGTATGATGTACATCTTCCAGTTGTTTATGCTGCGACAGTTTGGACAGAACCATTCCTCATCGCTGTCTCCTAGCCTTTCAAAGAATGCCGTTGTCATGTTCACACAGTTCTTGTGCGTCCATTTATCACAGTTAAAGACTTTCTAGGTAACACCAAAAGCCCTAACTACAGTTATATTGTTGACGAATTGTTAGAGAGCTTCCAAATTTTAGGATGCAACATGACCATCAAAGTTCACTACTTGCACAGTCACCTGGATGATTTTCTTGATAATCTTGGTGCCCTGAGAGAAGAACAAGGTGAACGCTTTCATCAAGGTATAAAAGTGATGCAAGAGCGCTTTCAAGGCAGGTGGGACATCCACGTGATGGCTGATTACTGCTGGTCATTAAAAAGAGACTGTCCCACCAAACAGGATTCTAGGAAATCCTATAAGAGAAAACTCGTGAACTCTGGGGGCTGCATGTAAAATATTAGCGAATAACAATAGCTTTGGGTCTCCTGAGTGATGAGGTAATAGGTGAGGATGTCATTCCAATCCCTGCATCCTGTGTTCTCGAATCTTCTGATGAGATAGAAGTTTCGTCCTCGTTGGACGTTGATAGGCCTTGTGACGATATGTCCAAAGAAATGCATGACAGTTGGCCTATTGACGTGCAAGCATTTTCTATCTGTGGCTGCCCTCTTGATCAAGCAGAAAATTAACCATTTTAAGGTCTACACAAATTATCCAGTTATGAAGATTGTGGTTAAACATCTCCATTACCATTTCAATGGTTTTGTATTCTTTCTTCAAATGCACTGAATGGCCGATTGGCACAGCACCAAATTCTGTTCCATTGTTAAGGAGAACACATTTCCAACTTCATTTTGAACTGTGACTGAAAAGTCTCCAATCACTAGGATCATACTGTGAGACACCCATAGTGCGCAGAAGGGCTTTTATCTCGACACCGTGAACAAAGTCGTTTCTCCAAGCAAAATACATTAAAAATTATGATTCTTTGTTGCAATTGTCAATTATTTTGGTTTCTGGGAGTAATAGCTGTTTTTCATTCAACCTTGACGCCAACAATTCGGATGATTCCTTTGAAAGTGCTAAGTCACGAATTAGATCATTTAACTCGTGTTGAGTAAATTTTGAAAATGATATGACGACGATGGCTGTAGAAAATCAGGCTCGGTGGAGTCATATATAGTCTCCTCAGTTTCAAAAACCTCATCGTCTGAAAGTTCTGGAAGTTTGGTATGAAGAGGTACAGAAATTTTGGTGGAATTGGGGTAAGGGCCTCATTGCAGAGTCTAAATTTGGGTATTCAAGGTGGTGTTTATTCTTTGCATTGAAGCCGGAGACATTAACCAGGCAAAAATCGTAATCATCGTCGTAATGATTCCTCTGTTCCCTCCAAACCATAGGAATTTCAAATGGCATTTTTTTTCGGTTTTCGGCAGTCCATTGCCTTAAAGACTCAATACAAGTTGTACAAGCAATGTGAGCTGCCTATGGCTTATCTTGATCTCCAAGCTTAATCTTAACATAGGCAGGATAAGCCTGTTTTACAAACTCTGTAATTTTCATCCTTTGCTTCATCAAGGTAAAATTACCACAGATGTAACAAAATATATCTAGATACTTTAAGCACTTTCTTCTCGCAGAAGACATTATGACGGCAACCAAATTGACATCTCTCACCAATAACAGATCACAGGTTACTAACTGCAAATTCACCTCTTTGGTACCTACCCTTATGTTGCAGTGTGACTTTCACTTTCACAAAGAAGATGACAAATGTCCTTGCCCAGTAAAAGGAGAAAGAAAGGAAAACAGTATCCACTGTTTTCCTTACTTTATCCTTTCTCCTAAACAGGATAGTTCAATTAAAACTGTACAAACGGGAATAAATAGTGATAAAAGCAACCTTAAGTATATTTTGTAATGCATATTACTAGCAACTAGCTTGAACAAATATAATGCAAAATAGCCATTTTTGTCACTATTTTGAGAGACAAAGCATACAGATAACTCAAAAACCTGACATGATAGGGCATTTCTGATTGCATATTTGGAATTAGCACCCCCAAATTAGTACATAATGTCCTCTTTTTTTTTAAACCATGGAAAAAAGTGTTTTTTGTTGGACTGTGTTATTTGAATAATTAAATACTGATTGTCTTGATTAATCACTCACATTTTCCTTTTTTATTTATTTTTGTATATTTTGATACAGGGCGCATACCAATGGCAGTGTATGTAACACTGAAACGTTTCTATCCTATAAAAAGATCTTTAATAGATAAAAAAATAAATTCTAGAAAGAGATTGTGCTTTGACTAGGTAACAACAGGCATTAATTAATTTGCTCAAGCCAAAAAAGTCTTCATTCAAATAGTACAGAAATTTAGGCCATTGTCTAAATTTGTCATTTGTGAAGAGACACACGGAAAAAAATTTTCTTTAAAAAATTGTTTGCATCATCAAGTCTTTCAATTATTTGCGTCAAGTGGTTCTCATGACAATAAACCCATTACTTGCTATGTAGGGTAATGGAAAAGATTTCGATCATTTACAACAACAGATCATTGTAATACGTCATCAAGGGTAAGAAATATTCTATTTGTTATTTGCTTGTTATTCAGTTTTTAACTATCATGTATTTATTCTTGATATCTGTACTTTATATGAATGTTATAATGGAATGAAATAGCAGTGGTTAAGTTTTGTTTCACTTAAAAATAATATACTAGATTTACGCCCAGTAGTACAAGGTTATTAGCGATGAGTGTTGTATCTAGTCTATAATAACTGGCCCCGGCCAATTGGTACAAACTTGAACAAATTCCAAACAATTCTACCATTTTGAGCTAACTGTGGTCAACTTCAACCAGCTTTAGCTACGTACCTCAGACAATTTTAACGAACTTGAATTAAACCCAGGCAACTCGAACCAACTAAATTTTTCTGGAAGAACAAGCAGTTTTCCAGCAACACCCTAGAGATAGAAATTTCAGAACATTTCTTTGTTTATCACAAGAGAAGGCTGTGGTGAGGGTAACCTAAGAGAAGTTGGAAGAGGTGAGAGTTACCTACTGTAGACACCTGAAGAAAAGAAGAGAGAGGGAACCAGTCAGCCAAGGGGTCAATCGAAAATTACTCGATACAAGAACATTTTTCAGGCAAATCACCCACAAGCCCTACCCCCCAAAATGGGATCAGTGTGTCAAGGCAGAGGTCAAGTTAAAAAAACAACCGGAAAAAGAACTGATGATTATTTGTAACTTTGGTTTATACACTTGACTCAGACTCGAATCTTTGCTCTCCGTACTGCTTGTTCCTTTTTCTCTCACTCTAAATTACCCCTTCCTGTTTTCTCTGCCTCCTCTCTCTTCTTTTCTTTCTTTGATTTCATGATATAACATTAAATAGGCAAATCGTAATGATCGACTATAGATGTTATGGTACCTTCTAACGAAGACACTGAAACAGTGGGAAGTAACCTATAAGAAAATGTTTTCAAAAACAAAACTTCGAGCTCAAAAGAGAAGAGATTAAATTCATTGATGGGTAACTGTTTTTTAATACTACAATAATACAACTTCGAATATCTTTTGACTATGTGCAACACCTGGAACAGAAAAGGATATTGTATGTCTGGTAGTATTCTTTGTAGTTAAGGGAGTGTGTTAAAATCGATTTATTTCTAAGTCTGTGTTTCTCAAATGATTGAGTTGATATTTTGGATTAACAGCAGCTAAATACTTTTTGAACTACTAGAAATAGATACAGTATTATCAGAAGTAGTACGAATATTGGGTAAGATAAGAGTAAAGTACTGGTAAATAATTTTTGTTGATATAACTTCAGTCTTATGCAAGACTCCTATTAATTGTTAGTGAGAGGAATTAAACCAGAATCAAACGGTAAGTTGTCAACATAGAAGATTTTCCCCTAGCAAATAAATGTACAAATAATGTTGCAAATAGAGATTTTTAAGTTATTCTACTGAATAAAATCTTTTGAGAAGGAAAACATTTTGCCTAGATTTTAGAAAAGGAAAAATTAGAGCTAGTAATACTGATACACGAACACATATGAAATACCCATGAAAGTGGTGTGCATACAATATACATATGTAGGTATAAATGTATTTATTTATATAAAAAATGTGGATAACAGATTTTTGCTCCATGAGATCTTATTGAGACGAAATGATTTCTGGTGCACAGCTATTGAGCCATACTTTTATCGAGGACTTGTCTTTGTAATGTCTACCTAAATACATTGGAATACATGTAGAAGATATATATATATATATATATATATATGTGTGTGTGTGCATTGTATATATATTATATATTTAATTGAGTTTGTTTATTTTAGAGGTAAAACATGGTTTTGCAGTATGAAGCGGTTAAATCTGGCTTGTGGCCTGCACAGAGAAAGTTGCTAATTGACCATCGCACTATCCAAAGATATTCTAAAGTCCATTGCTTACTGTTGCCACAGAGTACTAGCAATCCAATTAAAGCTTGCTCAGTTTTTTCGAAATATGTATTGTACAATTGCATCTTTTATTAAAATAGATGTTATTCTATTTTAAAATTCAATCACTTATCTCGATTTTTTGGAGGATTCAGATTCAGATCATTGGACAAGTCGCACATTCAATTGTAAACTCATCAAAAAAATAAAAGTCGATTTAGGTTGAACTATGTTTTCATAACTTATAGAATTGTGTATGTAATCATAAAAATTATTAAGTCAACTTCCTACGCCTCAGTTTAACCCTATTACCCTAAGTACGTCTTGTGATTCCAACAGGACAAGTTCTCTGCTTTGCTCAATTTCATTGGGTGCAGTTTGTAATAAATTTTGTGCGAAGATCATTCAGAATTCTGTTTGGATATTCAACAGTCACGAATTTTATGTGAAGGTCAATCAGGTGGCTAAAATAAATTTTGTGTAAAATTTAGGCTATGCATGCTCTTACGTGATAATTATTTAATTCGAACCAATTCTGAGAGCTTTCACCAAATACTCTTTTTCCTTCCCTTGCTGATGTTGTTGTCTCAGATCTCCATAACTTCCTTCTACATAGCACATTATGGAAAACGCGAGCAAAAGAAAAGCCCTGACATGTTGTTCGACCTTTTTCTAATCACAATTATATCTTCTTCTTCTTCTTCATTCGGCCTTTTCCAACGTTACGTCGGGTCGGCCGCTTGACATCTCCTTCTCCATTCCCTGCGCTCGTCACACATTCCGGATTTCGCTCCAACTTCCATCATATCCCTTTCCACTGAAGCTTTCCACCGTAACCTCTGCTTGCCTCTACTTCTCCTTCCTTCCACCTTCGCAGATAAACTTTCTTCACAGCCTGATCATCTCCTCTACGCATTATGTGGCCAAACCATTTTAGCCTTGCTTCACGTGTTTTGTCCTTGATGTTTACTACTTTTGCAAATTTCCTGATGTCCTCATTTGTCCTATGGTCCAGTAATGATACTCCACATATCCAGCGTAACATTCTCATTTCAGTTGACTCCAAAAGCATCTCCTCTGCCTTCTTAAGTGCTAGTGCCTCCATTCCATACAGCATCACTGGTCTTATCACACTTTCATAGATTTTCACTTTCAGCTTATTTACCATCTTCTTGTCACATACTACTCCACTAACATCCCTCTATTTTGACCAAGCTTCATTTATCCTTCCTCTCACTTCTTCTTTGCTCCCACCACATTCGTCCACGATCGTACCTAGATAACAAAACTTCTCCACTTGCTTTATCGCTTGCTCGCGTCGGTCTCTTACATCAACCACATTTCCTCCTTCCTTCGATGATACCAGCACTTCCGTCTTCTTACTGTTCACTTTCAGTCCTTTCCTTTCCAACTCTACCTGCCATCTTCTCAACCTTTCCTGTAACTCTCCTTCTTCCAATCACAATTATATGATTGAGGGAAAATTTGTCCAGGCAACGAATAATATTAATTAATTAACAACTAATATTAATGAAGCACCATATTACTATTATGAAAAAAATATGTATGTAATTCCATTTTACTCCCAATTTTCTATTTCAATCAATATCAATGATTAAAAACTACTTGGAACTTTCGACTTGTTTTATTATTGTTTGCTCCATATTACCATTCTCTAATAACCCATATATATGGATTTGAGCACTGTTCACTCGAGTATGGAATGCATTTCCTCGTTATTTTAAGAAAAAGTTCAGATTATATGCTCTAATTACAAAACCAGTTTTCTGTATATACGTTGCTTACAATTTTTTTTTATCAATCTACTTTTGGTTGCAATATATTTGACAAATTTCAAATACATTTTCTTCACTAACTCATAAAAATTTTCACCTGACATAAAAATTGATTGTTTTGGCTTCCCCACGTTCCTTTCATCCTCACATTTTTATTTAAAAATAAAAATTTATTAAAAGTTTATGTTGTCTGCAGCCAAAACCGTTTAACAAGCGGAGTTGACTTGCATGAACATTTTTTTAAAAACAGATTTAAATTAAAGTATCCTTTGTTGTTTAAACTAAAATTTTGTCAGCAACAGTAGTACATGAAGGGGTGTTTCCCTAGGACAAAAAAAAAAAAATGACACAAAATAATTCAGAACGCCTAAATCTCGTTCCTCCGACCCTCGCTATTACTGCGAAGGTCATATTTTCCGCTGGATGAACGTCTGATTTGTCCATTATAAGTACAACTGGAAAGAGGGAAAAAAAGCTAGTGAATTCTTTGATACCACTTATTCCTTAGTCATTTTAGTCATTTCTTAAGCGTAAGCAGCAAAGCGTGGATACATATTGACATTATAGTAACACATTACATTCTTAGATACAAGCTTTACGATCTATAATAGATATATTACCACAAGGGACGACAACTGCATGAGGCATGAAGATGAAGACGCTTAGAGAAACTACTACTTCCACTACTACTACTACTACTACTACTACTACTACTACTACTACTACTACTACTACTACTACTACTACTACTACTACTACTACTACTACTACTTACTATTACTACTACTACTACTACTACTACTGCTACTACTATTTCACTATTACTACTACTACTACTACTACTACTACTACTACTACTACTGCTTCTACTATTACTACTTCCACTACAAGCTGTGGTGCTTGAAAACAGCTTAAACATAACGTGTAAGAAAAATCTGTCTAAAATCCAATAAAGAAACAGGAGTTGACTTAAGAATTAGAATTCCCATTTTCAAGGTGAAGGAGGACTCCGGTCAAAAATTTGAATAAAATTAAAAATATAAAAATTTCAAGATTATTGTCAATAAATAACTTCAAAAACAAAAATAAAACAATATTAAAACTTTTTTTGAAATTAAGAAAGTATATTTACTATAAAGTAATCTCCTTGACCGTACTTGTTCGATTCCCCTCTGGGTGGGAAGGGCATTCTTTTTGGTTTATTTTATCTTCTTTTTTTGCCAATGTATTGCCATAGCATTTTTTATTGAAGTTCTAACATTATCTTAGCATTAGTAGTTCTTAACATTATCTCGTAAGATTACCAAAGTTTAAATTAACCATTATTTCTATACCACACCCCAAGTGTCAAGGTAGTTGCAGTTCTTTGAACTGATATGGTCTGCCATCACATTTCTAGTGGAGCAATACTTTACAACTATCTTTATGGGGCCTTTTTAGCCTACTAAATTGCACTTTTTTACCCAAGCAACGCCAGGTACTTCTGCTAGTATTCAAGAAAATTCCTGTGCCATTATCAGGTTAGTCCTATTATTAGCTCTCTTCTATTTCCCACAAGCTGTAAAATGTAAAACCGGAAATTTGATAGCTCTTTAACCTGAGAAACCATGCCTTGATGGTTAATGAAGGTGCATCGTGATCAAGAGGTTCCAGGTTCGATTCCTCGAGCGGGCGAAAAGAGTTTAGAACTTCACAAAATAAAAAAGCCATTGGTTGGCGTCAGGAAGTGCAACCAGCTAAGAAACCCCTCACTGGGACACAAAGTCCCTCTGAAGGGCACCTTGTGAGCTCCAGTTCCTGGGGAAAGATGACGTTGAAACCGAAAACATTGAAACCTGAATAATAACATGATGTTATTATTTAGGAGTCCATGCCGGAAAACATGTCTTTGTCTTATCTATTGTTTCAGTTTTCAATTAGTTATTTCTTGTGAATTTATCTTTGTCATCAAGTGGTGCAACACAATGCTGTTGGACCTCAGTTTCATCAGCCAACAATCTGGCAAGAGATCAGAGGGGGAATTTATACAAAAGATAAGTAAATTATTTAATTACAAATAAAAACTTAAAGCAAAAAAAAAAGCATATTTGTATGCTAGATTTGAAAGATATACCAGGTAGAAATTAAGTTTTTATAAAAAATGTAACGAATACCCACTGTGTTGAAAAGTATCTTTTATCCGTCACAGTGCACCCCCCTGGATCAATACAGGAAATATTAATATTGTTGCCAGCAACTCCAAAGAATTAACGTACTCTTAGGGCAGGAAAGTTTTTTTCTGGCTGTGGACCACTTACGAATGGAAATTTATCTGTGACGGACAGCACTGCGTGCTGAACCCAAAAACAGTACTATTTAGTCCAACATAATTTTTATTAATACATCTATTTTTTACCTGACCAATGAAGACATAATCTGAAAGGCTTTATCGAGCTGCCGGAGTGCGAGGTTAAGTGATGGTGGTTGTTGTGGACGTTATGGTAAGATGTTGACATTTTGCTTGCGACTTTGTACAAAAGTTCAGATTTACTGGCTTACTATCTAAGAAAAAAATGTCTCAGGTTTTCAGCATGTATTAGATGTTTTATATATTCGAGTTTCAGAAGACGAAAAATTAAATTCACTTACGAAGTTGTGTAATAAGTTATGAAGTTAAGTAGTCCAAAGGATATTTGCTGTTGTTATATAATCAATTTTTTCTGTTATAATTTTTTTTGTCCGTTATACTGTTTGCAAATGCCAATGTTGATTAATATTATTGTTACTACTACTACTACTACTACTACTACTACTACTACTACTACTACTACTACTACTACTACTACTACTACTACTGCTGCTGCTACTATTACTACTTCCACTACTACTACTACTGCTACTACTGCTACTACTACTACTACTACTACTACTACTACT
>RDPX01000006.1:6909830-6922498 GCA_003991215.1 Morbakka virulenta | reverse complement strand
TTATTTTGGGATTCATACAAGAGTCCATTTATTGGAGGAGATTGATAGCGGGGACCTACTTTTCATCTACATTCCTATTTGGATGGCTTTGTTGTTTCCTAATAGTTTAATATTGAATTGCCTTCCGAAAGAGAATCTTCACTGGTATCAGTTGCAAAGACATCGTCATTGTTGTGGCTCTCGTTGTCACTCATTTTGAAAGCAAAACTCAGTGAAATCGATCGAAAAACAAGGCAAATGGCAGAACTCGGTTTGGATGATACAGGAAGTGGGGCTACAAAGCTTCTGATTGGCTAAAACTAATCACATGGGCTGGTCAACTGCATTTTGGTAGAAGATTCAAACTGAGCCACGATCGTGGCCTTTCGTCCTCAACCGGCAAAGCCACGATCGTGGCTCATCGGGGCCAGGGGGTTAAGCAACTTACATAAGGGAGGCAAAATACAATTTCCTCAGCTTTCAGCATTTTAGAAACACTACCAGTGGGACCAGGAGCTTTACCTGTTTTCATGTGCACCTACCATTCTATCAGTTAGCTGAATAGCAGGTCCATTGACAGGATCAGCATCTGATAGGCTAGATTCATCCAAGTTGAATTCTTTGTTTAGCAACCTTTAACAGTGCTCTTTTGAGGTAAACAACTTTCCCCCATTGTAATAAGTTATATTGCCTTGTTAAGAATGCATATTTCCTCCACAATTTCTTGCTCCTCTATCCACAACTTATGTGTTATTTTATAGACATGGTTCAGACAGTTCTTTTCATGAAGATTATTAAAACTGTCTTAAGAGGCAGTCTTCTTTGCCATATATACAGCGTGCTTGGCATTACTCTTTGCAGCAAGAAATGCCTCTTTGAAGCCTTCCTTTCCAGGTCTCCCATAGCTTTGTTTTTGTGTGTGAGGGTGGTGGCTAATGATGGATGTTTGCTTGCAGCTTTTCCTGTCCTTAAACCAGTGTTTATATGACACCAGCTTTATATAATTAATTTCTGCTGTCCAGGTCCAAATGGCAGCATTTGTGGCTCTTGCTTTCTGGCTTGGGGGGTGGTGGTGGTGTTGGGTCTTCTACCATCTGTTGTTCTGTTTCTCCTTCTAAAAAGGTGGTGTTTGATGCATCTGTAATCTGGGTTTTCAGCTGCCTCCACAGATTTTTGTCATGAATGTTTTCTGAAAATTGGTCTCTTGTGGCTCATGCAGGGCAATGTTGGTGCTCTGTTGCTTCAGTTGTGCAAATAGTTTCATCTACACCTGTGCACTATCACTCAATGATTCTGCTTTCTACTGTTTACAGCTGTAGAGTGTCACAGATACTGACTTTGTGCCAACTTCTGGGGGAACAACTTCCCTTAAAATCTGATATATATCCCCACATCCTCTTCATTAGGTGGTGGTTCACAGTCATACCTCCTTCTTAGCTGCTCTCACCTGATACCTGATTAAGAAATCCAATGCTTTCTTATCCTCAAGTTTTTGTGCTTTCGCTGCTTGTGCAGCACCTGCTTTCCAATCCTCAAGAGCCTTGCCATCTCATGCCCCTGCAGTGTCTGAGGTTCTGTTCCCAGGGCACTTTCATTGTTACAACAGGAGTGGTAGCTTGGAATGGTTGAAATCTTTCGGCATTCAATGCCTGAAATCAGCGATCCAATTCTTAAAGATGGGCAGCCCTTTCCTTTTTTTTTTTTTTTCTGTGATCAGTTTTTCCTTTACTCAGGTGCTCAGGTCTTTTTAATATGCCTTATGGTGGGTCAACAGGCCCAACATATTTCCTCACATCCCACTTCTCACACCTGTAGTGAAATGTGGAAGTGAAGTCAGGATGTGACCAGCCACTTTGAGATGGAAGTCATGGTTTATTATCTGTGCTTAACCATTACATTCATTACACAGAAAAATGATCACAGTTATCCAATGGCTGTGACTACAGGTGATATATCAGCAATTCTAACAGGATAAGTTCAGCTCCAACAATGAACAATGATGATTAGAGTTCCTATTTTCAACTGTTAGTGTTACTTCAGTTGTGAACAACCTAACTACTTTTGACCAAAAAATGTGGCTGTAGATATGCAACACGTGGAATATGTTGTTGCTGAACAAAGTAAGCCTATTGTATCCTAAAGTTAGGTTAAATCCCAGGCTAGAATTTCATTATTGTTATGACTGCTGCAACAGGAGAGAAGCTGATGTTTACACTATTGAGAGGCTCTTGTGTAAGGGAATGTCAGCAACTATTGAGTTATTACAACAAATGCAGGGTATGAAATACACACCTGCTTTTATTTTTAGAAAACACCAAAGCATAAGTCTTATGCAAATTATAGTGATATTTCTCATTATTTTCTGTTATATATCTATATATTTTTTCTTTTAGATTTAAATATGAAGCTTATAAAGCAACAGAAACAGATAATTCATTCACTTGGGTTTATCAAAAAGAGTTGGATCCAAACATCAGCCATACAAAGATGGTCAGATAACCCAGAGGGTGATGGTATATTGCCATATTCAGCATATGCAGGCTCCTCAGCTTGGGACATCAGGAGATTCTTTGAAGAGGTTATTGTTGTTTTATTTTATTGCTAGAAAACCTGTTATACAAAACAGAGGCATTATAATCTAATTTTAATGCTGGTAGCATTTACAGGAAGTATAGAAGAAAATGAAATTCTTTAAGCATGCAGCTTAATTGCAAAAACCAATACAAAATGTTGTATCTTCATCATGTCATAATTTCCAACCAGACTTCATCAGTCATCTTCAGTGACTAATATACAGTAAGACTACTTTTATCAACATCTTTATTATTTTCATCATCATCATCATTTTTTCTTCATCTTTAGCCATTGCACAACTGAGTTTAATCAGCTGTTTGGCATTTCCTTCTCCTTGCTGTCTGATTTCCCCATTCCTCCAGTCTAGCTCTGCTTTCTTTCATTTCTTTTCTGACTCTGCCTCTTCACCTAAAGCTTCCTCCAATTTTTTTAGTAATTTCGGCTTGCAGGCATGTTGTAGCGTAACTCTGTGTACCCGGTAACCATGTATTGTGGTGACATCTATTGTGTCTGATGAATATCAATAAAATGATATCTGGGTATCGACAGTTCCCGGATGTATGCTTTTCGTTGAAAGAACGTTTATATTTTTCTGCTGTGAGGATCCACCTCAAAAACACTAAGAAATAGCTTAGGACAACAAACCTAACATATGGCGACGAGGATTTGTGGAACTCTGAAACCTGTGAACGGATTTTTATTAGTCTGACTTGCTGAAACAGTGGGAATTTCTTGAAATTCGTTGGAAAAACATTTTGTGATCAGAACAAAGGAATCAAGATGGCGGCTTCAATGGCTTTACCGAACTTTCCTGAATTTGACTGTGAAATATCAAGCTCAACTGCGGTACGGTGGACCAAGTACACGAAACGCTTTGAAAACATGATCTTGGCGTTAAACATAGAAGACCCAGCTAGACAGCTCGCATTATTGCTTCACTGCGGCGGTGAAAAGCTTCATGACATATACGACACGTTTCAAATTGTAAAACTGGAAGGTGAAAATGATTATGTGGCTGGCAAACGATACCTGAATGAACACTTCATGCCACAAAAGAACGTGGAGTATGAAACTTTCCTTTTCCACGAGTCTAAACAACATCAGGGTGAGTCACTGTCTGCATACCACACACGATTAATAGACATGGCCAACAGATGTGAGTTTGACGATCGTGACAGAACAATTAAATCTCACATCATAAGAACATGTCTCAATCCTAAACTCAGACGTGAGGCGTTGGAAAAAAACTTATCCCTGACGGACATATTGAAACGCGGACGTGCTTTAGAACTCTCGAATGCACAAGCTGCTGTTATGGAAAGACCGAACATTAATGCTGTATCCACAACGCCGAAGCAGTTCAAGAAGAAACCAACGCAGACTCCGGAATATCGGAAACAGAACAACAACGGACATTCTCAAAAACGGAACAACAACAAACATTCACAACAACATTGTAAATTCTGCGGTGGAAAGTGGCACGACGATATAAAGAACTGTCCTGCACGTGACAAGATTTGTAGTAAGTGCAACAAACGTAACCACTTCGCCAAGGTATGTATGTCTGGTAAGGGGGTTAACAGTTTAACACGAGAACACTCTGAGCTGCATAAGCAACAAACTGATGAACATTATGGTCAAACTGATGAACACTATGACCACACTGGCGACCACTATGACATGTATCACTTAAGTGATGACATAAACATTGACCCTATATTTGTCAACATTGATGTTGAAGGTCAGACAATACCTTTTGAACTAGATACTGGTGCAGCATTCACCATTATTGGGGAGACTACTCTAAACAAACATTTGAACAATGTAACACTTGTGAATATTCCTGATCCTGGCATTAAGACTTATGCTGGTGATAAGCTTGTAATTATGGGTCAAGCTGATGTTATTGTACAACATAACAACCAAACTGTGAAATTGCCTTTGTTAGTAACCCCAGGAGATAAACAGTCACTCCTGGGCAGAAATTGGTTGTTTAAATTGAAACTTGATTGGGCTGAGCAGGTCAAAGGTCGTTCAGTTAACAAGGTATCAGGTTCTAAACTGCAAGCAGTTTTAGATAAACATAATGATGTGTTCAAAGATGAAATAGGTCAGATTAAAGGTGCGCATGCATCACTCCGAGTTGATCCGCAGGCAAGCCCGCGTTTTTTCAAAGCGAGACCGGTCCCATATGCCCTGCGCGAACGCATCGAGAAGGAACTTGACCGACTTGAGCAACAAGGGATTATTCGTCCAGTAGCTTTTTCGGAATGGGCAAGCCCTATCGTACCTGTCGTGAAGACAGATCAGTCCATTCGTATTTGCGGTGATTACAAAGTCACTATAAACAAGGTCTCTGAACTTGATCCATACCCGCTACCTCGAATCGAGGACATCTATGTGCAATTATCAGGCGGAGTATTGTATTCGAAGGTAGATTTGAGCAACGCATATCTCCAGGTTCCATTGGATGAACAATCACAGAAGTTTGTCACTATCAACACAATCAGGGGGTTGTACACGTACAATCGTATGCCATTTGGCATAAAATCCGGCAGCGCGATTTTTCAGCGCATTATGGACACCATGTTCCAAGGACTGAAACATGTATCGGTCTATCAAGATGACATCATCATAACGGGTTCAACATTACATGAACACATATCCAACGTGGATAAAGTGCTCACGAGATTAGAGTCAGCCGGCATGCGACTAAAGCTACACAAATGTCAGTTCTTGCAACCGAGTGTGACGTACCTAGGTCACAGAATCGACGCAAACGGTATTCATCCGACCGACGACAAGGTGAGCGCGATAAACAATGCTCCGACACCATCGAACAAGAAAGAACTGCAAGCATACTTAGGTATGTTAAACTACTATGGTAGATACTTACCAAACTTGTCTACGGTATTAGCACCACTGCATAATCTTCTTCGCAAAGACGTTTCTTGGACTTGGACCAAGGAGGAAGATGACTCATTCAACGAATCTAAGCGTCTTCTGACTTCTGACCGTGTGCTCACACATTTCGATCCCAACAAGGAGATCATATTAGCATGTGATGCTTCGCCATACGCAGTGGGATGTGTTTTGTCACACAAGATGCCTGATGGTTCAGAAAAACCTATAGCGTATGCTTCGCAGACAATGAACGCATCTGAACGTAACTACTCGCAACTCGACAAAGAGGCACTTGCGATCGTATATGGCGTTAAACGTTTCGACCAGTACCTTTTTGGTAAACATTTCAGCATAGTGACCGACCATAAGCCATTACTCACATTGTTGAGTGAGATGAAATCAGTACCGTTGACCGCGTCTCCAAGACTAATCAGATGGTCATTAATGCTATCCGCATACGACTACACAATTGTGTACCGCAAGGGAAAAGATCACTCCAATGCAGACGCTCTAAGCAGATTACCATTATCGACAACAACGAGCTATTCACCAACACCAGGGGACGTCGTGAACATGTTGGAAAACATGGACAACACTGTCATGAACGTAAGAACAATCAGGAAAGCGACAAGACGTGACCCAGTTTTATCCCAAGTACATAAATTCGTGCTAGACGGATGGCCAGCAACGATTGATAATTCGCAACGTGAACAATACCATCCTTACGAGTCTCGCAAGAATGAGCTCAGTATTCAGGACGATTGTGTTCTATGGGGAGCTCGAGTTATCATACCTACTGACTGTAGATTGAAAGTTCTCGAACTGTTACACGACACACATCCAGGCATGACACGCATGAAGTCGTTGGCTCGCTCATATGTATGGTGGCCTAATCAGGATGCGGACATTGAAAACAAAGTAAAAAACTGTAACACTTGCCAACGATCACGACCGTTGCCACCCTCACAACCATTGCATCCATGGGAGTGGCCCGATAAACCTTGGTGTCGCGTTCATATTGACTATCTTGGACCCTTTCAAGGCAAGATGATACTAGTCATTGTTGACGCACATTCAAAATGGATAGATGCTCATATAACATCATCTTCCACTTCTTCGACAACAATCGAAAAGCTGAGACAGAGCTTTGCAACACATGGTCTGCCCAACATCATAGTGAGTGACAATGGTGCGTGCTTTACATCATCAGAATTCAAAACATTCACGACTGAAAACGGTATCAAACATGTGTTAACTGCTCCGTACCATCCATCCTCGAATGGATTAGCAGAACGAGCAGTTCGTACTGTGAAACATGGACTTAAGCGACTCGTTGACGGTAGTCTGGAAACAAGATTATCTCGATTGTTGCTATCGTACCGAACAACTCCGCATGCTACTACTGGACAATCACCATCAGAGATGCTTATGAACCGACGTTTACGTACGCGTATATCTCTGCTGACACCGGACGCACGAGGATCTGTCTTCATGAAACAATCTGCCATGAAGGACAGACATGACAAGCATTCTCGAGAACGTAAATTTGACATTGGTGACAAAGTTTATGTTCATATACATGACGAGAGCAACTGGCTTTCAGGTGAAATCATTTCTGTGAACGGTCCGTTATCATACACTGTTCAGTTGCATGATGGTCGTATCTTCAAGCGACACATTGATCATATCCGAGAGAGGCGTTGCGATTCACCAGATGTAGATCAACCATGTGAGGATTTAGAGCTTCTGAGTCCCGATTCCATACCTACATTTCGTCCACAGCAGCAACAACCGGAAAATCGAGAACCACCACCCGGTGATGTTCAACCCAAATCTGTTCCGGGACGTCTAAGATCTCCATCTCGATCCGAATCGGTTAACCCTGCGCTTCCTGCAAATAACCCAGCGCTACCCGCAAACCCTGCGGCTCAACCGGAATTACGTCGTAGTTCTCGGGTTCGCAAACCAGTCGAAAGACTGAACTTATATCTTAATAGTGATTAAGTACTCTATATAGTTGGACTAGGACATTGTTTATTAAGTAACATTCTACTACACTTAAAGGACATTGAACTGTGAACATTTGTGTTGGTACAAACATTTTTTAGATTTAGTTGTAACTTTGTAGTTAACTGGTGATTTTCTCAACATTTGTGTTTCAAACTTAACGGGGAGGATATGTTGTAGCGTAACTCTGTGTACCCGGTAACCATGTATTGTGGTGACATCTATTGTGTCTGATGAATATCAATAAAATGATATCTGGGTATCGACAGTTCCCGGATGTATGCTTTTCGTTGAAAGAACGTTTATATTTTTCTGCTGTGAGGATCCACCTCAAAAACACTAAGAAATAGCTTAGGACAACAAACCTAACAAGGCACACCTACTTTATTAAGTTGTCACACTCTAATCTTATCTTATCATGTGATGGAATCATTGGAGCCTGGCGTCACTTGCCTTCTTGGCCACGTTTACAACCTTGCCATGTTCTATAAGGTCATTGTTCATTCCATGTTCCCATAGCTTTTACTCTGTCATCCATTTCACTGTTTTCATCTCACTTCACTAGAGGTCATACCTTGCTCATTCAGTAAAACAGGACCACTCACTCATATGAGTTCTGAATAAGTTCTCAGAAGCGGGGTCTTGTCACATATCACTGCACTTGAGACTCTCCACTTCTTTGAGGCATTTCCTATTCTTGTTTTTACTTCTTCCTCACACTGTACCCCCTGCTTGATTAATTTCAACTATTTGTGTTTCCTGGATATTCTTTCCAATTATTTTAATAATGCATGGACCTCCCATGCCCTGGCCTCCTTGTTCTATAGTTCCAGTGTTTTTGCATTCACTTTAAGGGTTCCTGGGTATTCTTCTCAACTATTTTCTGCTACTGTTCTAATCTTTGCAGTAATTTTTCTTCAGCTGTGGTTGTTTTTGGTGTTTGTGATAACACAATATCCACAGAGTTGCTCATACCTCACCTTAGACTGGACAGTACACCTAAAGCACTGACTGATGTTGTTGCTGAGGCTAAATCAATGGAATTCTCTCAAAAGATTGACAGACTCATTAGTGATACATCCAAGGAAATCGATGAAACTGTCAACTGGACAGGGAAAATGGAACTATTACGAAAAAAGGATAGTGATATGAAGCTGAAGCATGAGTCTAATACATGCCACTGGTGTGGGGATACAAGAGAACTACACAAATGGGCAGGATGCCAAGCTTGTGGACACCTGTTTGAAATGTGGTGCACATGATCATTTTGCACATGTATGTTAGGAGCCATTGGCCTTGAATGCAAAACCCACCAACCCAGAAATAACAGCAGTCCTTCACTACAACCCAGGTCAAACAAACGGCCAGTTCATTCAGTTCAAGTGGGTAACCAGTCAGGAATGAATCTAACAGACATGCCCCAAATTGATAAACAACCACTCTTTTATGCTGATGAAGAACCTTTATATTACACCACCACATACGCAGTGCAACAAGTTAAAAAAACCCAATCTGGTAGGCGATCAATATTTTGCTAATTTACCATGCTCCTCGACCCAAACTGCTTTTTCTAATATCAAATTCCAAATATATTCTGCTATAAAATGTAATTCAATTTCATACGAGATCACCCAAAAACATTTTATAGAGATCCAACTTCAGAAACCACGTTATTTGTTACACCCATATGGAGCCTACCCATTAACCTACTGAACAAATCACACTACTTTGTTAGAAATATAAAACATATCACACTCGTTTTATTCCAAGTACTGCCCTCTAATAATTTGACCAGAATACCAGCACTATTGTCTGGAAAGGACTGTGTAAATACGGGGATTATCAAAGTCATGGCTGACAATATCTCTTCACTCCAACAATGGCATGACCAGCAGATTACCATGGACACATCAAAACCAACCACCACTACTGAAAGGTACAGAGAAAAAGTCAATATACAGGACCAAAACACTCACAAAGGAGGTATTGGTTGAACATTACAGAGGCGTTTTCACAGGTGTTGTATGCCTCTAACGTCCAGCTTCCTTCAGAGTTAAGAGTGACATTTTACCACACAGATGCCAATACACCTTGTACCGTTGAGCAAATGAGAGAAGGAGAAAACTGTGATTGACCGATATGTTAGCGATGGGATATTAGAAGAAGTGAATGAACTAACGCCCTGGTGCTCCAATATCCTTTGCATAGAGACTCCAAACAAAAATTTCGAGTTTGTACAAATCCTAGCCAGACTGTAAACAAAGGAATTGTACACCCATCTATCAAATACTAACACTCAATGAACACATACACAAACTTTGGAATCCTAAGTGTTTTATTGTAATTGATGTGAAAGATGTTTTTTTCACATACCGTTAGATAAAAAGTCATTAAAAATAGCCACAATTATGATTGAGATTATGATAAAGACGTTATGGTTGATGCAGGCTACCATTTGGTATAAAAAGTGTACCTGAAGAATTTCAAATACAACTCATCACTGCATTACAAGAACGTGATGGTATTGCATCCATAGCTGTTGATTTATTAGTGTATGGGTTTGGCAACACATATGAGTTGCAGAAGCCAACCACGATGAAGACCTAATTGCACTAAAGGAAAGAGGGGAAATAAAGGACATCAGAGTTCATGCTGCAGAACTTGGGTTTGAAAAGAAGGAGCAGAAATTTGTTGGACACATTTCAACGCAAAATGGTTTCGAAGCTGACCTTGAGAAAACCAGTGCCTCTCTCAACCTGCCCTCCTTATTGTCAAAATTTGAGTAGTGCCATTTAGCCTTTAACAGAGCTTACCAGAAAAGACAATGCAAAATTTACTTTAGGAATCTTGGTCCAAAAACAGGAGCCAGCTGCCAGTTTGGGGCAAAAAATTGAAGGTTCTGTATATTATTTATAAATAGTAAATGTCCAGTAGTGTCAGCTGCTTATGCTAATGCTAAAAAAGCTATAAGTATAAAAAAGGAAGGCAAATGAGATTACCAGAATATATGCAAAATTCTCTGTTAATGTATTGTACAACTTGACAACATGTATCTCCTATGGTATCGACATTAACTGCAATAATCAGTTTGTGTTTATGTTATGATGTCACACCATCCTACATAATATTTTTCTTTTTTGCAATGCAGTCCACGTCATGCTAATTATCAATGTCAAGCTAATTGAGTATGGAATAATTTATCTATCTATCTATCTATCTATCTATCTATCTATCTATCTATCTATCTATCTATCTATCTATCTATCTATCTATCTATCTATCTATCCATCTATCTATCTATCTATCTATCTATCTATCTATTTATCTATCTATCACTATTATCCAAGCACCCACATTGTACAGAGTTCGTGATAGAGTTAAGAACTGCCTTGATTGAAATAAAATCTTGCTTGTGTCATCCATGCATGAACTTTCTGGCATGCTACATCTTTTCAGCAGATTGTAAGGTACTGCACCTCTTCTTACTTCCTCTCCGCATATTATAGTACATTTTGTCATCCATACTCCAGTACCCCAGAGTAAGATTTTCCGCCCATGTTAATTGTGTTTATTTTTCATTAAGTAGACAAAGTAAGAATTATGTTATTATTACTGAACAAGGGACCTAGAAAGCTGGATGTTGCCAGCTGTACGCTTTATTGCAAGAGTGTAAATTTGACGTTGACTAATGCTAACCTAGTTGGGTTTTCATATTTTGCAAGATGCACCACATTTGTAATGTTAAAATGAACTATAAATTGGCATAACAGAAAGCCATAGGAATATCATATCTCGGAACTTGATTTTTAAACCCAAACCCGAACTTATAAATTTAGGTTATTACTTTTAACTTTTTAGAAACTCGTACTGCAAAAAAACACGTATGGCACAGTTCCAATGGGACTAACATGACATGTTTTTAGACCTATAAAGACATAGCCCTTTGAGAAGAACATGACAATACATGTGTTAATACATAGTGATTCAGCATAATATTAGGGCAGGGTAAATCAGTAAGTTCTTAGTGGGACGAGTGGTATCCGAGGCCAAATTCAGCGCTGAATCCAAAAATGAACGTATTTTTGTCCTTCATGTATGTTTTCGGTCAGAAAAATGCATTTTTTTCAAAATAGCGACCGGAAATGACCAGAAAACCAACAAAATGAACCCTCGAGTGAACATGCCCACTTCCGATGTACGTATTCATATGTTTTTTTCATGAAAACAATACATTTTTGTAGGTATTTTGGTCGTATCTCCCTCTACTGATGCGTTATGAGCAAAACTTTGTTTTTCCAAATGCAGAAAATAACGTTTTTTGTAAAATAACCGGAAACGTGACTTGTATCATTCGCACAGTAGTGCCTACTTGACTTCTCACACGCGTAAGAGTCACCAAAATCCATTGTCTTTATCATCTGCCTGCAAAGTAGAATTTTATTTTCATTGCCATGGATGATTATACATCAACCACAACGATGAGGAGTACTGTAATAAGTCGTGATCTAAATGGTTTGATTTACAAAGAGCAGTGTGAATTTCTAGTGAAATCGAAATTACAAGCTGGTGCTCATTTGATCGGACGTATGTTATTCTTGTGTGCAGTTCCAACGGGCAAGAAGACAGTTTCACAGGATGAAGCAAGTAGAATTGTTGCCAAAGAACTGTGTGACGACTGGATATCCAAAAATGTCTATCCAATGAAGGAGAAAGCAGTGGCAAAGAAAATAAAGGATGACTACGTTTTTTTTCAATACAATGATTAAACAACAGCCGAACATTAGCTTCAAAAGGACAACCTCATGGCGCGAAAAAGCTGCCAGCTTCAATAGACGAATGACAAGCATCGCGTACGATATAAGAACAAGTGATGCTGGGTATCAGAGAAAAATGGAGGATATACATGGAGTGAAAATGACCGCGGAGGACGAAAGTTTTTATGGTGACAATTGTAAAGGTGCATATGTTGCCACCTGTAACTTGTCTACTGTTTCCAAGAAATGGACGAAAAAGACTAAACGAATTTCCAAACGGGAACAATCAGATGAGAAAAAATGTAAAGAGATGTCGGAAGCGGTGAAAAATGAGAATATATCACGAAAGCTTGAATACGATGAAGCAGTAAAGGATACTAGTACTAGTAATAGATCCTGATTTTATCATTTTATCTGATGTCTGTCTCGTGCATGACAAACCTACCACCC
>RDPX01000006.1:6878401-6903857 GCA_003991215.1 Morbakka virulenta | reverse complement strand
GTGGTGTACATGGTTCTTACATTCCAACATCCTACATGGATGTATCTTTTTGGTGTTAGAAGTGATCTCATGCATGTCGTTCTCAGGTTGGAGACTTCCCGTAGGCTTTCGCCCCCAGCCGTCATATGCGTGTCTTCCCATCTGAGGTCATTATCTTCAGGGATTTCACACGACATGGTTCTGTGACCATAGGTTTTCATATTGTTTGCTGTCCAAGTATCCGTTATCGGTGGTTGTTTTATGGGAAGGGGTGATTGGTCCCTTGCCAAACCCTCCAACCGGCCATGGCGGAGTTGCCCTAAATCATGCTCCAATGTAAATTTTCTCACCGGATTTGATCTCTACGAAAAAAATGGCCTATGAAAACACTCGTCTTTTATTCGTTTTGCAAAAAAGTTACTGATTTACCCTACCCTAATAATATAGTCTAATGTTCAACTTCACTTTTTGATTATCTTGCTAGTATACATTGATCGAAAGCAAATTGTAAATGAGAAGTTTTTAGTTTTTCTTAAGTCGATAGTAAACACATGGAGATCAAGGAGGAAATATACTCTCTATTTTCACTCGGCACCAACATCTTTTACTGGACCTTCATGCACACGTTTTAGTTGTATTTTTCAGTACATGAAAACATGTATGGTGACCTTTAAAGAAAGCTAGACATAATACTGGGAAAAGCAACATTAATACCTGTGGTTTACCGAAAATCTAACTGTGGTCATTGGTGACTACAGGGTAACAGAAAGCAAATTTGTGGCACTGATACTTGCCTCTGTACTGCACCAAGGAAAGCAGTGGAAAACCCCTATCAGATATCCTTTACCATGTAACATTTAATTGATTGGACATTTTGACACGACGGTGTGTTATTAATCAATATTGTTGCTCTTCACGTCCTTTTGTATTGATCGTGTAATCATCATTTTTTTGTACTTATTTTACTGTTATATTTATATATCATTGTTGGAGCGATCATTGATTTACATTGAGTTGATTGGTTTATCATTGTTCTTATATGATTACCATTCAATAACTGTTAGACCTCTAAGATGTATATCCGACATTAGGACTGCCATTAATTAATTTTGAGTTAATACTATCGAAAGTACAATGTACAATATAAAAGAAAAACGTTTTTTTTAAAAAAAAAATCAATTAAACTCAGTACTCAAACATTCCAGGCATCAGCTGTGTTCAGCGTCAAAAGTCTCGTCAGACGTCCGTATCAGAAGCTGAACAGTAGAACCTGAAGTTGACTTCTTACAAGTTAATGGTTTTTCGGGAAAGCTTAAAAAAGGGATTTCCAACGTTCTCTTTGTAAATAAATTAGATATTAACTTTACAATAATAACTGTTAGGAGCATACGTATAAGTTGGTTGAGCAATTCTTTTAAAGGTAGCTTTTTCGCTGTCTAAAGGGCGCCCCAAATGATTTAGATCAACATAAATAATTAATCTGGTAAAGAAGCAAGTAAGCTTTGAAATTTCTGCTGTCTGTCACTTCCGTAAGGTATCCAAATATCATTACTAAAAGGTTTTTGGTTAGTTTATTTTTAATTTCTTTGAAGGCGAAAATTAAAATATTTGCATTTATTGGTCATGGTTACTTGTAATCACATGATATAGTCTGTGAATTTTAATTTGCCGCCAGAGTGTTTTTCAGTTGTTTGATATTTTTACTTTTTTAGGTTGGAACTGGTGCAAAAGAAGCAAGATTTTGGTTGAAACTTTTTCAGTACAGAGATGCATATCCAAACCAGCCTTTTGCAGTCATGCAAATATGCCAAAGTACTTTCAACAGGCCACATTTGGTAGGCAAGTTACTATCAGTTTTTCCCCCTACCCCCTTTATTCTTGTAAATCTTAATATTACACATGGTGTTCAGTTGAACACAATTCTTAGCTTTTTTTGTGCGATAAATTGATAAATACTACTTACCAAGGGCGGAGGAAGTGTCTCTTGCTGTATGATTTCTCTTGTGTACAGACAGTTTCATTGATAGGTTCTGAAGCTTCTCTACAGCCATGGTGTTAATGCTCATCATGACCTTTAATATTTGTTAGGCTCAGTTGCCACATCCCATTCCTCTTTCTTGTCAGGCGTTTGTTGGGGAAGACATTCTGGAAGAAAGACTTAAACTTCCGTCGGAGGATAGTTGTTCAGCGAAATGATACAAACAATTTTCTGTTTCTACTTTTTAATTCTGATATGATGCAATAAAAGGTTATGAACAGAAAGTCGAGTCTGTTCTTTATGTTTTTAGTTATAGTGTATGATTCTGAGCCATGAACAAAATGTTGAGACTATTAGACATCCGAACAACTTAAGATAGAGAAGGAGTCGAATGTGTTTTGAGAAAAAGATGTTTCCAATCTTCCAAAAGCAGGGCTAAATAATTTTCCTATGGAAGCTGAAACCTGTCATTAAAGGCATAACCTCTGAGCCCTGGTATAATTGAAGCTTTCACATGGACTATTCGTTCCTTCCCAGTGCTTGATGGAATATTGGCAATGAATGTTAGAATTTACGAGTTTGGTCCAAGTATTATTGATTTTTAGTCGAACTCGTGCTGCCTCTTCCTCTACAGTTCTTGCTTTCAGGATTGATATTTTGATATTACTGTCAGGAAGAGCAGTGTTGTTTGCCAAGCTGAAGTCAAGATTGTATGTTTTCCTGCTTTAAGACGCAACAGTACTGTAGTCTGTAGTTGCTGTTAAGTAAGTGCTAATGTTTATAACAAGAATGTGTTCTTGATCGTTTTGTTTCCAAGGGGATAATAACGAGGACGAAGCGGTTATTGTAATGCAATTGCTGGCGGATTTATAGAAAGCATTAAAGAAGTGGAAGAAATGTGCAGACTGCATGGAACCCATCTTTGCAATATAACCTTTGTATAGTTGTTTTTCCTTTCCCCTATTTTATTACTTCTAATATCCTCATACTTGCGTGCGCCACGTAGATTTTCTCAACAAACGTCCACATCTATGTTAGTATTGTGCTTTGCCCTTCATTTCCATGCTCCAGATTAACGCAGTGAGGTGCTATTGATTTAAGAGTCCTCCCCTCGGTAAGAACAGAACTACAAAAGAAATAATGAACGAGCCGATGTTAAATAGGTTAATTGCGAATCCATAAACTTTTTTTTTTCATTACTTAGCAATGAATCACCGAGCTTCTGTTTGCCATTGATCAAGGTAGGAGTGGAACTTTATCCAGTGATTACTGACGATAGGTAACTCACTGTTATGACACATGTTTTAGGGATATTTGTGACCTTTGAAATTCTGACACCGAGGATCACTGACCGGCTCACTTTCAGCGTGCAGGTCATTCAAATCACATATTGGAATCAATTTTGATCTTGGAAATGGCTTAACACTTTAAGTGAAATCTTGGAAATGGCTTAACACTTTAAGTGAAGTGGTTGTACGACAGAGAATTTTTACGAAGGCAAGAAGAGAGTTATAGGTTAAAGAAGAGGGCGAAAATCATTAAAAATATGGTAGGAGGAGAAGACAAATTATTTCATTATGGTTGAGAAGGTTCTTAAGACGAAAATGAACGGTACTGAAAATATACCATTTCAGCCATTTGAGATGTATTGAATTTGTAGACACAATGCCGTTTTAAACAGTGGGGCCAGTATGTACGATTTAGAGAAAGATATGTTTTAGTTGCTGTTAAAAAAATTCTCCAACGCCTGTAAGCTTTAGTGATATTTTGTAGATACATTTCTAAAGCGTTTATTTACTTTTGCAATGTGCTTATCAGAGACAAAACAAAGCTATTGATCATTTTTTTGAAAGGAGATGCTGAGGGATTTTTTTCCAGTGTGTGTTCTGGGTAAAACCTGCGTCTGCTGTGGTGTTAAAGCATTCCATTTGTTAATTCCATTAGGTGAGTTTTCTTTGATTACAGATAGCTACAGCTATATCCAGGCAAACAATATTGATTTTACAGGGTATCATTCCAGAAACAAGAGTACGGGACATAATTTACCTCTCCTGTAGTACAAGAAATATACACAAGAGGCTAATGTTAGGAGTAATAAACATATATATATATATATGTACATTTGAATATACATGTATGTATAATCAATAAGGCTGTTGCTGACATGGAAAGTGATGTAGCTGAGCAGAAGTGAGCTACCATAGTTAGTTTAAGACTGCCACTACCGTGTTTGGAACCCAGGCTGTTGGCTTCTCAGTTCGTTTTACTAGTCCACTATACTACTGATGAGTGCAATAAAAATGTTGCCAAAAATTGAAGCGTCTCGACCCACCAGTTCTCCACATATTCTCGAATTATATATATCGGTCTGCAGACACGTGTTTCACTGTTCCATAGCTCGTCAGTGCAAATTGGAGCTTCTTAATGTTTGCATTCCATACAAAGACCCGCATTAACTGATATTAAGGCAAGAATGTGGGACATTGCTGGGCATGCGCACTTTCAGACGTCAGAGATATCGTAATTGGCCGGAGTGTTCAAACTACTACAAGAGCACTGGGCGTCGCATAGTCGCTAAGGACACAGTCACAAATCTTAAGAGTGCTCAACAACGCAAAAGGAGGAGCATATATACATATACATACATACACATATAAATATTATTTTTGTAGTGTTTCAGTCACATCTTTACCGAATCCTGAGAGGAGCATGCTTGTTAAACAAATCGGAAAGGAAAAAATTTGTGTACAAATTTTTGATGATTTGCCACTTGCACGTCGTCAAGCGGATAGTTTTACGAATTTTTGGAAACTGTGAATCTATTTTTTAATATGTAAATACCGATTGTTTTACTGATCTCTCACATTTACCCGGTTGACTTAATTTTTGTATATTTTGATACAGGACGCATTCTTATACCAGTGTATGAAACACTGAGATGTTTCTAACCAGTAAAAAGATTTTTAATGAATAGGTAAGACCCCATACATCCATTTGACATGCTTTGGCACATGATATCAACAGTCATGATAAAACTAATTCCAGGTAACACTACAGAGACAAAAACATGAGATCGGATCTACCGATATGACTCCTTTGGAATAAACAAATCTTTTCTGGAGGGAAAATTCTCACGGTATCAAAATAGGTATATGCATATGTGTAAATACTCGGGAGACACATGCAATTAATGAATTAACGAATGTACTCCAAAACTTGACCATTTTTAGAACAGCTGATTTTAGTTGTAGGGTCATAACTACTAGCCCCACTAGCTCCATGGTGATTTTTGTTGTAATGTTCTGTTTTCTGGGTTTATTTATTAATTACATCTGTCTGGCTGTTACCTAAATCTCTTTGCCACTAATAGGAGCTATATAAACCAGAACAAAGTGAAGAATTAAACTGATTGAAAATTTAAGTTGTTATTCCTAGTTTGATGATAATAACTCGCAAATCGACAGCTGCAAAAAGATAACTAAGACCTACATATCATCTGCAGCTTTTTTTCAGGAAGTGCATATGATCACGATGTTCATTAATGTTCCAAAAAAGGGCCCACACAGGGGAATACTCCTTCCCTCTAGAACACGAGTGAGAGACCGAAATGGAACAAATATTCATAGAAAATGTGAACACTTTTTGAAGAGACCTATAATTAGTTTTAGCTAACAAAGTTCTTTTTTACAGCTGAGCAAACTTGGCTCAAGTCTTGCATTCTTACAAAAAAATGGATTAAGTACTGTTCTTGTTCATGGTTTACGTGACGAGGAAAAGGATCGTGACCAAGAAAGTAGTCGGAAAAGGTTGTCTACTCATTGCCTTCAGGTTGCTGATGCATTGGAAAGCCAAGGTGCTAAAGCAACGCCATTCCTAGATTGCAGTGGAATATTCAAGTTAGTCCAGTAAGTTAGCGATATCTGTTTGCCAAACATGGTGTATGGTTAAGATCCTATATTTGTATAGACCTTAACAAGCAAATTGTTATTGTGTTAATGACACAATTTTTTAAACAAAAACTCTCCATTTCTAATACGTTAAAATTATATATATATAATTTTCGCAAAAGTTTCACCTTATTTTAAAGACTTTCTTATTACAACTTGTCAACTATAAGTAGTTAGATAATACATTTGAGAGGCAAGGAAGACTTTACTAGTATCTTTGAGGATTTTTTCCTTCTAAACGAGAAAAAAGGTGGTTCAGGATAAATATACTTTAATTTAGGGTGGTATATTATCAGTTTGCTATAATTTAATGAAATGATGTTGTTTTTACTCTGGGATTTCCTATGCCAATTTAACACAAACGGTATAGGATTCTGAGCAATATATGTGCTTTTCTTTGGGGTCAAAAATGTGGACCTGTCAACTGAAGAAATTTGTTTTTGCCTGAGCTATCGGAGCTATACTTAAACAATAGTTTTTGGAACATAATCTTTAACTTTAACAGTTTTCCTTGGTCACTTTTTTGATTGCGTCATACGTTCTTAACCTTTGAGAGCAAGTTGACATTATTTGAAAGGCTTAGCCCTGTATGCTTAGATTTGGATGAGATATTCAAGGATAGTGGATTTGGGACCGAGTGGTACAATTAAATAGAAAATTTGCAGAAATTCTTTTGTTAAAGCCACAGTGCCGATAGCTTTGATAAAACATATGAGCATGAAAATCACATGCACTGTTTGAAGCAGAATCAGTGGAAATTATATTTTCATATTTTGTTTTATCTCCAAAAGTTCTTCTTCAGAAATATTTTTTATTAAATGCTTCTATAATTTTTCAGGAATGCGATACCAACAAATCCAATCCGTACCTTTAACACCCATATTTTGATGCATATATAAAACGGGATTGATTAACATGATATTAACATGATATTATACATGAACATATATATTATCATCTAATTGTTTCCAATATATTAAACACGTTGATAGTTGACCTTGGGAAGCTGTTACATTTAAGTAGTAACTGAAAAATGGTACGTTATAAGACCGGTTCTTATTTTTTGCTACGTTTTAATACTTTGGATGGGCCGATGAATTTAATACTTGTATATTTCGTAGGAACGAAGACAATTCTTGTGCACTGGTTTGTGATACTGACCCAGTGAAATGGAGCTTGAGGTAAGTATCAGTGCTGTTTCGGTAACCATCATATGCGATTTTTCATTATTTCAAAAGAGGTTGTAGAATTTTAATACTGTACTTTACCTGTGAAGCCTAAACTTTTTGTCCAAAGTTTAATCTTTTACTCACAAAATAGTTATGCATTCATATATTCGTACACATAAGTGCAGAAATACATACATACATATATATAAATCCAGTATAGCATACAAAATAACTAGACAAATTTAGCAGTTACTACTAGTTTCATGTTTTCTTAACAATCTTCAAACTGCTAAATTTGTCTAGTTATTTTGTATGCTATACTGGATTTATAAACGCTCTGGAAACATTGAGCACTCTTAGTAAACATTGGTATACTTTACTAATATTACTATATATATATGTATGTAGTGGTAGTGACATTTGGCCAATGCTGCTGGGGAGCCATATCCTTGAAGTTATCTCGAAGTTAATTCCCCGAAATAACTGATATGGTCATCGACTGAAGATCCACAATTTCAATTTACCATCTGGGCTACCTACATCCTTTTTACCCTTTATTTCATTCTTCGTCATCACATCATGTCTTCTAAACTGTGTCATCTCTCATAGTTTTTTTTACACTTCTGCACAAACTTATTCCCATTCTCTTTTTTACATTGTTTTACTTTCTTTGATGTTGTTTTGTCCCTGTATTTGTCTTATGTCCCATTTGTTTGTCCTGTTTAGTAAATTTGCCGATTTACATCTACGGCCACGAGCTTAGCACTCATACTATATATATATACATATATATATACATATATATATATAGATATATATATATATATACATATATATATACATATATATATATAGATATATATATAATATATATATAATATATATATATATAATATATATATATATATAAATATATATATATATATATATATTGTATTGTGCATATTTTGTATGTTTACCTGTGTTTTGATTTGAACCCGCCTGTAATTCTTATTAACAAATACCATTATTTTTCATCACTACTAAGCAATGGATACATACCCGTGGTCTCAGCAGTTTCAGACTTTAAAGGGAGAGTAGTGAGCATTTGCCCAGTACAAGCGTGTGATGAGCTCGCTCTCTTAATGAAACCTTTGAAAATTATGTATCTAAATTCCTCCGGTGGTTTACATAACGGAAATGGAAAGGTTAGTAATGGATGCCTCACCTACTTTTTTTTGTTTTTAAAACTGTTTAACAGTTAAACGACACATATGTTTAAATTTTAGCCACTAAAATGCTATTTATATGAAAATGTTCTGTATGTTTTTTGTCAAATTTAAGCATAACATTATCAATAAACAATGCGTTTATATATATATATATGAACTATATAAATATATATTTTATATATAATGAAATTGTAGGTGATAAATTCGGATGCTGTTAATTTTGTTGACTTCTGAATGTTTGATAAAAGAGAGGTAGCAGAACTTGTGTTACAAACCCTTAATCACTGTGAACGGCCTCGGTGGATAGAGATATAACCAACTGACAAACATTGTGTCAATGACGGTGTGTATGGATAAATGGCTGTAGTGTAAAGTTATGCCGTGTTTTGTTCTTGAATTCAGGTTTCTTGAGGGGAATTTCTTTATTTGGTAACTTTTACTTTGATTTTCATAACAATTTTACCGCTAAAAGTTTTGATTTTTCTTAGGTTATTGAACAGATAAACATTCCATTAGATGAGATGTCAAAAAGTGAAAAATGGTGTACAGATGAAGCCCTTTCAAAGGTATTCATTAATTAAATGTTATTAGACGTATACTTAAATTATTGCCTCGAAATGTGTGCTCCATTCATACGCACCCACCCCACCTCGTTTCTGGCTCATTGTGATAGGTCTATATCTTCTTTTTCTCCGGTCGCGTTTTGTTACCTTGGTTCCTTTTAACATTTCTTATTTAAGTGTCATTTTTAATAAATCAAGGCACCAGTAGCATTAAATTATCATTGTAGCTTTTACCATATACCCTCTCAGCACGGGTGTTAAAAGGTAAAGTTCTCATTAGAATATGGTAAGTCTGCCGCTGCAAACTTTTAGATATCTGTTATACCTCGATAAAAGCCTGTGAGAATGTGAGGCCAGAGAACAAGAAAAGGAAAGAAGATTTATGGGTGCTGGAAAAGCTTCACGAAGCTTCCCCAATGAGGAGAGGAAGAATATTAGATCTACNTTTTAACATTTCTTATTTAAGTGTCATTTTTAATAAATCAAGGCACCAGTAGCATTAAATTATCATTGTAGCTTTTACCATATACCCTCTCAGCACGGGTGTTAAAAGGTAAAGTTCTCATTAGAATATGGTAAGTCTGCCGCTGCAAACTTTTAGATATCTGTTATACCTCGATAAAAGCCTGTGAGAATGTGAGGCCAGAGAACAAGAAAAGGAAAGAAGATTTATGGGTGCTGGAAAAGCTTCACGAAGCTTCCCCAATGAGGAGAGGAAGAATATTAGATCTACCTGAGTGGTATTACCTCCAATGAAACTCACTATGTAAAAAAGTACTTTGATTTTCATTGTTTTTCCCAAAATTATTTTAAACAGCCTGATGGTACCGTTGTACCTGGTGTTTTTGATTACCTTTTTGCAAATCCTCTTTGGATATGCTTCCACATTTTTTAGCATCAGTTTTTATTCAGATATTTTTGAGAAGATGAAAACTACTTTCTCTAGTTATAAAGTAATATTTTGTTTATGCTTATTAAGTTTAAGCTCCGTTTACAGTAGGTCAGGTGAAAGAAGTGAAAAATAGTAAACACATTTTTTATCGCCATGATTTGACACCCGGTTAATTAACCTATACGATGAACATCAGTTCTATTGTGTTTAAAAACTTATTTATCATCAATATGAACTGAGTTTAAGAAGATATTTTTTGTAATACATATAACATGTATTTTAAAAGATAATAAATGATGTAGCCAAAGAGGTTATTCATAATTAGAGTACCAATCCCAGCAGAAGCTTGTATTACATCCATCACATCAGGGATGTCCAGCAGTTTTGAAAAGGCTCCAAAGACTTTGAACTCTGTACCAAATCAACCTGCTACCACTGAAATAATGTCGCTCTTACCCCTGTGGATCTTCATGGTCGCACTTGCAAAGGGGGTAATTCTGAAACTTCCCATCCACTTTGGTCAGCCCGTATTTATTACAGGACACCGCAAAATCAACAAATGCCCACTTCCTACAAGTATGACTCATCACATTGATGATAACAATGATAATAATGAGAAAAAAAATAATAGTGCTGATACTTATACTAACAATATGATATAAATAAATGCAGATATAAAGCTCAGCATCATTAACTGGAAAATCAGCGAAATTATAAAACTTGATACAAAGACCAGAGGCCTGTTAACAATGGAATGGATGCACCATCCACTGTGTTATTGATAAACTTTATTTACCTGTACAAGGCGTGAAGCCATCGTGTGATACAGCTGTGAGAAAAAGACTGAAAAAGACATTCCAGTCATGTGATGGAGGAATGAAATCAGAAGTGAAGCTGCCAGACTCTACTATCTTTTGTAGCACAGCGATGTAAGTACTGAGGTCGTCTTACTTCTTAGCTGAACCATTTTTCTGTGTTTTTTCACAGTTACATCACATGACCGCTTTACGGCTTGTATAGTTCTTGACAACAAAAAGTGTTTCATGTGCTAAAAAGTTGAGCTCCGAAGAACTTTTTATGTATTGGTAAAATACGGTCTTTGAAAAAGTATTGCCTCTTTATAAATAACCTGAAAGTATGCCTTGTGATGTCATTAACAGTTTGGAATGTGTTGATAATGCTTTGTATTTATTTGGCATCACTTTTTAAATGTTGCCTTTGTTCATGTAATGATTCAGATGAAATGCCAAATTTCAAAGTGCCTCTATAGCAATTAAAATCGAGTTTGAAACAAACAATAGACGACCGTTAAAAATTTGCTGGGTTTTAATAATTGGTACTTTCTAAGCATCAGGAAAATACTGCGACAAGCATTTCGTCGCAGTAACTGAAAACAGTACGAAACAATTGGTTTTAAAAGAGGTGCTAGTTTTTCGCTTACTAGTATTTACAACGCATGTCAGGATCGCGAGAAGTGGCGAAAACTGGTCAGAGAGGTCACTAAAGGTCGATAACGATCTACAGACTACGACGACGACGAGTATTTCTTTGGAATTTGCACTGAGTAATTTGAAGGTGTTTGAAGTTGACTAGCGATCTGTCTGCGTTAAATAAATGCAATAAGTGTTTAATTATTCAGTCGAGATAATAGCAACCATCCAATTGTTTGATTTATCCCTTGAATGTGGACAGTGTTTTGAGAATTTGAAGTTGACTAAGGTTATGAGCATTACGAGCAATTGTGATACTGATCAATGTCATAACTATGGACCTAGTTTTATTCTACCAACTATTTATAACTATTTATAGTCGTTAGATATACCCAAATAACTTGTTGATCGCCTTACCTCTGTAGGCGATCTTATCTCTGATAAGTTAGCCCTAATGTAACGAGTCATACTAGGTGTAATAAGAACTGTTATTTTCATATTAGTTGGACAGCTGATTATTTTTGTGTTTAAAACTTTTCAAGGTTGATCGTATTACACATTTACTCCGAAAACTGCCACTAACAGCCTCTGCGGTAATAACATCTGCTGACACTTTATTGAAAGAGCTGTTTACTCACAAAGGTTGGTAAAAAAATTCCTGAATTTCAGTGAAGTATACTTTTGTGATGCACTTTAAGTTATTACACTTGTATTAAATGCTGCCTTGTGTTCTACTGTGAACAAGAAAAAATAGCACAGGTAGTGCAACCTCTTTGTTGTTTGAAACTGGTTACAGTTTGTTTTAAAGAGATCAGCATTACTTTTACATTTTACTGTTGATTTTATTGCATTCTTTTCTATTTTTCCCCTTTTTTGAGTTAAAAAATACAGCAAATGTAATGGAAATTTATTGGGTTTTTGATCAGGGTTTATACGTTGCTGAATTTCGGGTGAGGCAGAGATCATTGGTTTATAGTGAGAAGTTTACTTATTCCTTTTATATTTCTTAGGGTTGATTCTTTTTTCCAGCTTTAACTCACACTACTACGTAGGGGCTTTAGTACATTTAACATGTTTTCATATTTCCCTACTTTTTTCACTATCTTTCAACCTCTCGTGTTTTTACTCCAGTACCCACTGACTCTATCTCCATGTATTTTCATAATTCTTGGCTTTCCAATTTTTTTAGTAGCAATGAATACTAACCCAATGTTGTGTACCATACATTTTGCTTCATGCAGGGTCAGGAACAATTTTCAAGGCAAGAGAAAACATGTGCGTGCATCGATCTTTGGAAACGATCGATAAAGGACGACTTTTGAACTTGCTAGAGGAGTACGTATATATTTTGATTTTGTTGTTTTTTCGTGTGAATATGATGCAGTGTTCTTTATTAACACTAATTTATTTAATTAAATTAACCCTTTTGTTGCATAAGGTTACAATTCCTTAATTTTTTCCCCGTTTTTTTAAAAGATTTTTTAGAGGAGGCAGTCGGTCAGTAATTAATGGAAAAAGATGGTCCATGAGACCTATTATAAAAATTCGCTGAATAACAGATTCATCCATCTGTCTACCCCTTGTGGTTTATTCAAAATAGATATAAATATATTCTGTATTTCGCGTTTTGTTGTTGTTGTGTAAGCTGCTGGAGGCAAAATGGAAGACCACCCCAACGATCTTGATCCAGCTTCATGAACTAGAAGCCAACGCCCCTCACCGCCGGACAAGTAAATATACAGAACCCACAGTAACACCCCTTCAGTATGTACCTGTGACCAAGTACGTAGGTTGCACCGGGAATATTTTTCTCAACTATTGGGGCGTCGGAGACGCACATTTCCTGGTTGTTTTTTCATTTGTGAGATAGATCCAACAGTTGTTATCCTATCATACAAGGTTTCCCAGGATTTCTTCTGGGTGCAAACCACAAGCAAGGCAGATCGGTATGGAAATAAACTAGAAACAATCAGCTTTCACTTACCCATCGAGGTGCACAACATCCAAAAATATGCAATTTTGGTCCGTCTGGTGACATATAGGAGGATTGAGAGTTTTTTGTCTGATCTATTTGTTTACTGATAAATTCCAATTAATGATATTGTAGCTATATTTAATCACTTATTTTTGCCGTTGTTATTGCTTTAACTTCATTAGATCAATTTTATTTAGTCATTACAACATCACACAACATATTGATGATAATAATAGTAATAGTAATGATAATGGTAATAATTCGCTCTGTATGAATATTATAATTATCTATATAATTATCACACTGATTTCCAATCATGTTGTTTTGATCGTTGGGTTCATGTTCTTGAGTATTCGTAACAAAAAGTTTCCTCAAATCTCAAGCACTCGTGGGAGGATTTGGGTAGAGTGTAGCAACAGAGTCTTTTTAAATGCGTTTGGTGTTGCTTCCACTGCTCCAATTATAACTGGGATTATTTTCACTTTTTTATTCCACAGTTTTTTTCCAGTTCCCAGACTAAGTCTTTGTATTTCAATATTTTTTTTCTTACCTTTATCAGTACTGTTATCGTATTAGATAGCAAAGTATAGATCGGGTATTGTTTTTCTTCTCCACTATAATAATATCGGGGCTTCACGCTTTAATAACGTGGTCTGTTTGTATTGAAAAACCCCATGAAATTTTATACCCTTCTTTTTCACATACAGCTTGAGGTTCATGTTAATACCTTTTTTCCTACCTAATTGTTATTACTAATATCATTATTATTGTTATTATTATTACTTGCTTATTGCTTACCTACTTAAGCCCATCACTCTTCCTGGAGCATAGCCCGCCGAAAACATTTCATCAGAATTCTCTGCCCCAAGCTGCTCTCTCCAGCTGTTTCCAGGTTTGTCCAATTCTTTTATGTCGGCCTCGAGTCCNGTTCATGTTCTTGAGTATTCGTAACAAAAAGTTTCCTCAAATCTCAAGCACTCGTGGGAGGATTTGGGTAGAGTGTAGCAACAGAGTCTTTTTAAATGCGTTTGGTGTTGCTTCCACTGCTCCAATTATAACTGGGATTATTTTCACTTTTTTATTCCACAGTTTTTTTCCAGTTCCCAGACTAAGTCTTTGTATTTCAATATTTTTTCTCTTACCTTTATCAGTACTGTTATCGTATTAGATAGCAAAGTATAGATCGGGTATTGTTTTTCTTCTCTACTATAATTCACATACAGCTTGAGGTTCATGTTAATACCATTTTTCTTTCGTTTCAAGACCGTATTTCCTGCATACCTTACAATGTATCCTTTTTTCCTACCTAATTGTTATTACTAATATCATTATTATTGTTATTATTATTACTTGCTTATTGCTTACCTACTTAAGCCCATCACTCTTCCTGGAGCATAGCCCGCCGAAAACAGTTCATCAGAATTCTCTGCCCCAAGCTGCTCTCTCCAGCTGTTTCCAGGTTTGTCCAATTTTTTTATGTCGGCCTCGAGTCCATGTAACCATATGTTTCTGGGCCGTTCTCTTTTTTATGTTCCCTAAGGTTACGAATTTAGCCCCTATCGGGTGATGTTACTGGCTGTTTTCCTTATGGTATGCCCAATCCACCCCTATCTTCTGGGCCAGATCTCATCTTCGGCAGGTAGCTGGTTGATACGCAGTTACAAATCTGTGTTACTGATAGTCTCCGGCCAATGGATCTGCAGGATTCTTCTCAGGCATCTGCTGATGAAGGTCTGCAATTTTCTGGTGATAATCTTTTTTGCCCTCCATGTCTCTGCTCCCTACAGTAAGACGACGTTAGAATCAAACAACCAGATCTTCGTTGTAGTCGGCAACAGCATAAAGCTTCAGATGTTCTTCAGGTGCAAGAATTCTGTTCTTGCTTTACGTATTGTTGCGCTTACATCCGCGCCTGCTTCATCCTGCTTGTCACTGATACTGCCTGGGTACGTGAAGGCCATGACTTCCTCTAGCTCGCTTCCAAGTTGTGTAACTTGGTCTTGCCTTTGTGGATCTTGAGGCGTACACGTAATGAAATGGCCGGCAGCTCTGTTGTCATTTGCATCTTCTACCTGCCGGTGGCTGTGGAAAAGCAGGGCCAAATTATCTGAGAAATCCAGTGTCCAGTGGATTCCGTATTTCTTGTACGGAGTTGATGACTTCATGGTCCAGTCGATTGCAAAAAAAGAAGGCAACCTTGATGATAGAAGGCAACCTTGTTTAACTCCGGTCTTTTTTTCAAAGCTGTCTGTTAGCTAACCTTCATGAATCACTCAGTAGGCCATTTCTTCCTTCGACTTCTTGGTCAAGGTGACCAGTTTGGTTGTTATTGCATATTGGTGAAGTACCTTGCAGATGGTATTGCTGTTCACACTGTCAAAGGCCTTCTCATAGTCGACAAAATCGATCCACTACGAGGGGTTCCACTCCAAAGACAGCTCCACGATGAGACGTAAGGTGGCGATTTGATCTATGGATGATCTGTTCTTGCGAAAGCCAGCCTGCTGGTCTCAGAGTAGGAGGTCAAGTGCGCCTTTCATTATCTTGAGGAGAATCCTGTTACAGACCTTTTCAGGTACTTATAGAAGCGTGATTTCTCTGCAGTTATCGCAGATGCTGAAATCCTTTTTCTTGGGTAGCTTGATGACACAGCCTTCTTTCCAGTCTGTTCGTACTTCTTCTTTCCAAACCTTTACAAAAAGAGAATATAGCATTTCTACAGCAGCCTGTAATTGTGTTTTAAGTGCTTCTGCTGTGTCATCTGGTCCTGCCGACATGCCATACTTAAGCATATTGGTGCTTTTTGAATCTCTTTTCTGGTTAGTTTCTTACAGTTGATGTCCAGGTCACTGTCAGCTGTGTCGATATCCAGGGAACGTGAGGTACGGGTCTGTTTAGGAGCTCTTCAAAGTGCTCAACCCATATATTCAGTTGTCTTTCTGTTCCCAGGGTGGTGTTTCCTTCATTGCCCTTAACTAGTCACTTGGGCCTGGTGTACTTTCCTGATAGTTTCATGGTAGCGTCTTGGTTTCATATTGTTACTGGTTGCCGCTTTTTCGGCTTGCTCTATCAGGCCGCCGATATACTTGCGCTCCTCTTGACTTTTCTGTTCGTTTCTGTGAATTTATTTTATCTCGTGGCCTTTGCTGCTCATGTTGTTTACTGCATAGTTTTTTGCTTTCTCTTCTGGATTTTTCGCACTGTTTCCGGCGATATCCATTCTTTTTGTTCATATCTTTTGGGGCCGATTACTTCCTGGCACATTGACATAAGTGTCTCTTTCACTTTCTGCCGATGGTTCTCAATGGTGATCTCTTCTTCAAGCAGTTCTTGTAGCACTTGGTACTTATTGCTGAGAGACAGTCTGAATTCTTCTCTGGTCTTAAAGTCTTTCAGTAGGGTGACTTAGTATTTTGGTCCTTCCGTCTAGTTCTCCTTCAGCTTCTGTTTTAGCTTAGCAATCAACAGGTTTCTGGTCATGCAACGTGTGCTCGCCTTTTACCCTTACATCCAGTAGAGAGCTCCTGAATCTCTTAGTCATACAGAAGTGGCCGATCCAGTGTAATGGTACTAGGTCTGGTGATATCCAAGTTGCCCTTTGTACATTTTTATGGGGTAAAGTGCTGCCACCGATGACCACTTTTTTCATTGCATGGAAGCCTTAAAATCTCTCGCCATTCTCGTTCATCTCCTCTAGTCCGTGTCTTCCCATCTTTTCCTTTTATCTCTTGTTGTCTTGTCCATCTTGGCATTGAAGTCGCTCACGAGGATGTTGAGGTCTTTCTCCGGGTATTTTACCATAACATTCTACAGTCTGTCGTAGAACCGGTCTTTAGCTTCTTCATCAGTGTTGTTGGTCCGACCAAAGGACAATGTTCATTTTGATAATTTTTTTTGTCCTAAAGAATACTCTAATGATTCTTGGTCCATGTTCTTTTCATCCCACCCAGAGCCCGCTGCGCAGGTCTTGACAGCATAATCGCTACGCCTTCTGTGTGTGGAGCGGCATCTTCTTCGTGGCTGGAATACAACAACATCTTTCCTGTGAGGAGTTCCCTTTGCCCTGACTGTAACCAACTGGTCTGGGTGATTCCAAGCAGTGCGATGCTTTATTTCTGCGGTTACTTCTGATGTTTTCCCCGATCCGTGCATGGTCCTCACATTCCATGTTCCAACGTGGATAGTCCTAGTTGAGTCAGCCATGTGGCTTCCTTTGACTCACGGCTTTCATCACCCTGCATCATATTACGTCCACTTGATAAGGCCCTCGTCTCTCCCAACATAATAGGCTCTTGGTTTGTTGTTGGCGTTTCTGTTGCAAGCTGTGGTTTTAAGGTGTGAGATAGCTAGCCGTTTTTACATGTCTTTTTTGGTGTCTATTTAGTGAAAATGAGTAGGAATGTAAAACTCATGAATAAAGTTATCTGAATCACTTGCATAAATTCATTTGTAAAACTTTTTCGAAGAAAAAAAATTGCAAAAGCTTATATATATAAAGGCGATTAAGAATTTGTTAAAAGTATTATTTTCATTGTTTAAACAAAATAGTTCACTATCAGATTGAAAGGTTTCTTCTAAGAATATGCACAATATTATTAAGGACAATCTTCGGTATTTCGTTAAGTGACAACTTTCTTGGGATTTCATTTACCTACTTCTGTGTCCCCTTCTTAATCATCCCAAGTGCACCGAATTTAACAAGAATGATTTTAGTTTTCATCGTCCGTACCTTAACCACGTCTCTTTTCAAGTTTTTTATATTGACTAAGTTTTTCGAATATCTTACCTGATATATTACAGGCGGCTGGTGCACTAATATTAATCATTTGACATATTTTACGCAATTTAACCATAACAACAATATCTGAGCTGTTAGCCTGTATTGTTCAGTCGGTTCTTATTTGAAAGTCCCATAGGATAGTCATTTAGGTGTATCAACAACTGGTAATGGTTGGTTTTCATACCAATTATCAGATGTTGGGATATCAAAGTAGTTGCAAACTTTCCAGTGTATGTATTGGCCAACACGATCGTGTCGGCTGTTATATTCGTTTGGGGCAAGAATAGCGCATCCAGAAAATGAGACGGTCAAAAGTTTCAGTACTTTTGTTAAAGAACCTGCACTTAGGATCTACACTGTTGTGAACAATGTTCGCCTTATAATTCCTTTTAAAAATCCTTTGATTTTGAGCAGCGACAATGGAACCTTCTTTTTCGACTCGCAGTGGATATTGGCCAATGGAAAGGTTTTGACTTCTAGTCGTTGTCAATAGCCCTCTTTCCCCTTTGTTTTGCTGCTACTTTTAGTTTCCTAGCATTTTTGGCGTTTTTCATTTCTCCATTAAAATGAATTTCCAGATCTAGATCTAATTCCCGTACAAATTCCCCAAAACAAGTTTCAGCATTCAATCATCAGATAAACCTAAGTACGTAAAGAGACCAACTGTTGTTCTCTCATAAGTGAGTTCCAGCTGGGTCAACCCTCTACCCGCGGAACTTCTGGGGAAATAAATATGATGAATATCAGCTTTAGGATGGTGTTGTAAATGTTGTAACTTGTCAACATTTTTCTCATTTTGAAAGTTGAGTCTTTTTATCTCATTCAGATCCCAGTCAATAATGCTGAAACTGTATGTGGTAACGGGAATAGCTAACGTGTTGATAGCACTAAACTCTTTCTTTGAATTTAACTCAGTTTTGAGAATCAGCCTAATCCTTCTTGGGAGTTCCTTTTTTAGTTTTTCCTTCATTGTTGTGTGTTGAACTCCACTGGATTCGTCTGCATCAAGGCACTTCCTACATCCTCCTGTTCTTGGTCATTAATCGTTGTCTCTTCGTCAAGTCGTACATTGTTACTTTTCACTAGCTTAACTTTCCTAAAAGTAGCCTTGGTACACTTACTCAACAAAAACTCCATACCAATATCATCGATGAGTCTTTTGACTGAATTTTGCAATAACCCCCAAGTTCGTTATCATCTTTTGTGTACAGCTTGAAATCATCTGCATAAAACGAATGGGAGATTAGCTGAAGCCCAAACTTATATCCATATCCTGAAGAATTCAGTTCTAGAGTTAACCGTATGAGTAAGATACAGAAGAGAAGGGGAGATAACGAATCTCCTTGAAAAATGACCTGCTTTTTCCCCCTCATTTTCTTCTATTTCTTCTTCTTCTTCTTCTTCTTCTTCTTATTATTATTATTATTATTATTATTTTCATTATTACTATTATTTTTATTGTTATTATTGTTATTGTTGTTGTTGTTATTAATTATTGTTACTATTAAAGTCGAGTACTTACGGACCATCAGGTGAAGGATGAATAAAAAACTCTACTTTCGATGGACAGCAACAAGCCACGAAGAGTGAATACAGGCCTACGTCCTGTAACCATTAGCACGACATAATATAGATTTCATTATTATCGAGTGGTACACCATCTAGTAATGGATGGGTAAAAAATCCACATGCAGCGCCCAGCAATAAGCCAGATAAGCTGAATGCAGACACATGTACTGTAGCAACAAAAGTGAGATAAAAAGAAAATCAAATTTAAATGCCAACATCATCTCAACCGTGCAAGTGCTGCCCCACAATCAGTGAGGAAAGGCACATTGCTCAAGCGGTTGTTGTTGTATGACAACAACTCATGACTACAGCACTCCCCACTCCTAGCCTGATAACTGACAATACATAGAAATATATCTTAATACTAATACTAAGTCTGGTATTGCAGCATTGAATTCAGACTGGATATTTGTTATTGCCCTGTTTGGTAACAAAAACAACAATAAATAGGCGAAAAAATCCATGCTCTAATGCATCCTAAAAGGCATGATATCATCATCATCATTATTATTATTATTATTATTACGATAGTCATCATCATCTTATAAGCTGTCATCCACCTTAAGAAGTAGGTAGTTTAATAATACGTAAAGTGAAGGCGAGAGGGAAATTTAGACCTTGAACAACGCCGTATTAAAATAAAACATGCGTATATGAAACTATGTGTTGATGGTTGATAGGGTCAGAGAGATATACGGAAAAGAAATTTGACCAAACATATGTAGGATAAGGGTAGACAAAGCTCTTGGCTAGTTTTTGCTCATAATTTCTTTTGGTTTGGTTGTCCAGCTTTGAATATATCTGTAGTTGATATCACCTCCCTCTGCATCTGTAACATGTATTGTGGTTTGGTGTCCAGATCCCGTTTGTGTGATAGATATTTTGTTGAGTATTAAGTTACTGTATATTATATTATTTTCCTGTATACCTAGACTGCATAGACCGAAATGTCGTATTCCGATACTTCCTACATTAAGGTTCTACAAATACCTATTGTGATAGTTTTTACATTGTCTTGGCTGTAGTTTAGGAACCAGCGCCCACTGGTAATACTTTTAGCGTTCATCCCCTGACTTTTTGTTCATCTCCTCATTCTCCATAAGGTTGAGTCAGAATATATAGCAATTTTCTCAAATTTCGCAATTTATCATTTTATTGATATCATCGTGATTATTACTATTTTTATTATTATTATTATTATTATTATTATTATTATTATTATTATTTCTATTATACTGCACCTTGGATTATACAAACCGGTTGAACTTAATTTACGTGAGAATTTTGGATAATGGAGAATGGGTGTTCGAGACTCCAACTATGCTCCATGATTAACAGTTTTACGCCCTTAAACTAAACTGGGCTTGTTTTAAATTGAAATGATTGCAGTAATCATTAATAACAAAATCGATGGGCGTTAAGCTCGGTATAATTATTCGTGGCTAAAAACTAAGACAACGGAAATGTTTTTAACGTAATTATCGTTGCAGACAAACTTGGAACAAACATGCAATGTAATTCATCCTAGATTGAACTTATTTTCATGTCAAGAAATACCAGGAGTTGTAGAGTAACTTAGAAAAGCTGCGTAATTCGTTACACACCGAATCAATTTTAAGAATTAGTCATTAATAGGGATAAAAAGTGTCTTGCCACTTGCATAATCGAAGATTTGTTCGTGTGAAAAAGACTTCTTAGTTCACATCATGTACTTTATCAATTGATTATGTTGTTCGTATTGTAACCATGTATAAGGATTACATGCCAGTTTTTATATTTCCTTAGAAATGTAAATTTTGTGTTATTTATAGATTTCCTTTTAATATGATTTAACTTGGAGCTTTACTTTTTAAAGAACTTTCAAGAGAAAACTGAGGGATGATTACTTTAGTAAACTGACGCAGAAGCTGGACTCAGCGTATATCACGGAAAGGTAAATTAAAAAAAAAAATTTAACATTTGTAAATTTATAAAGTATTTTAAGACACTGCTCCTAGTAAACCAGAGAGGAAAATTTGGAAAATATCGAAAGGAAAGAAATTAAAACCTGAATTACAACCAGCTCAGACGGTTACCTCAGTCAACTGCATGAGCAACTAAGTTATCCAGGCTGAATTCTCCGCTATTTTTTCGTGGAGCAAAAGCAAACCAAAACTGATAAATGGCACAAGGGTGCACAAACGGGAGAATTAATGCATGTACTTGTGAGAGGGGTTCTTGAAATACCACATGCGACTTAGTGGTTAAAAGAAATATGGGAATTGCAAAAGTGACCTTTAAAGGTTAACAAACATCCTGAAAACTGATAAATTTCCATTTGGACACAGGAATGAGTTTTAGAACGTCAGATGAAGTCTATCCCGTTTCTTGGGTGTAACTATGGCTTTATCACAACAAAAGACCACAACCTCGCAGATGTTAAAGGTATCATTGATATCACTTGTGACAGGCAGAGGTTTTTGCGAAATCACAGGCCAAAAGAAATCTTGTACAGGATATCAAACAGAAGCAACAAGAATTATCAGGGCAATTAATAAGAAACAACGGTATGGAACAACCAACAGGACAAAAAGAGAGAAGAGGAGCAGATATTTTGAGATTAACGTATTTGTGAAGCGTTAATATGTTATTGGTAAAATACACATATGGAAAGCAGAAGAGGTAACGCAAAGGTACCTGAAAAGCAAACAATGACAAGTGACGTCTTAATACGATATGGTACCTAGAGGAGTAGTATTGATAGTATCAGTAATAGTAGTAGTAGTAGTAGTAGTAGTAGTAGTAGTAGTAGTAGTAGTAGTAGTAGTAGTAGTAGTGGGAGGAATAGTAGAAGTAGCAGTAGCAGCATCAGAAATAGTAGTAGTAGTAGTAGTAGTAGTAGTAGAAGTAGAAGTAGTAGTGGTAGCAATAGTAGCAGTGGAAGTAGTAGTAGTAGTAACAGTAACAGTAGAAGTAGTAGTAGCAATAGTATCAGTAATAGCAGTAGAAGTAGCAGTAGTAGCATAAGAAATAGTAGTGCTGTAGTAGTAGAAGTAGTAGTGGTAGCAATAGTAGCAGTAGAAGAAGCAACAGGAGTAGTAGTAGTAGTTGTTGTTGTTGTTGATGATGATGATGATGAAATTGTTACTTTGATCTTTTTAAGCACCTTCAGAAGAACATTAATTTANAGTAGTAGTGGTAGCAATAGTAGCAGTGGAAGTAGTAGTAGTAGTAACAGTAACAGTAGAAGTAGTAGTAGCAATAGTATCAGTAATAGCAGTAGAAGTAGCAGTAGTAGCATAAGAAATAGTAGTGCTGTAGTAGTAGAAGTAGTAGTGGTAGCAATAGTAGCAGTAGAAGAAGCAACAGGAGTAGTAGTAGTAGTTGTTGTTGTTGTTGATGATGATGATGATGAAATTGTTACTTTGATCTTTTTAAGCACCTTCAGAAGAACATTAATTTACTATTGAGATACAAAAGTGGTGAATTAGAATCTAAAAGGAAGATAGAGTAATTCTATAAAAAATATGATATTTCACGGAAAGGACTAAAACTATTAGAAGAACTTAAACAAAGAATTCTAACCAAAAGATGGCAAAGCTGAATAGATAAAATCAGGGGATTGAGCAATTTTAATAAAAGAAATTATTCAATTCTGATAAAAAAATGTTGTTTATGAACTTACTGGGCTGAATCGGAAGGAAAATGAATTGCCAAATGCTGAAGAGAGTAGAGAATTCTGGAGTGGAATATGGAGTGAAAATAAAGAGCATAACAGAAATACTGAATGGCTGATAACATTAAAACAAGAGAGTAATTACAGAAAACGGGAAAGGGATCTTGGCTGAAGAGATTAACTTCCTTTCATGAGAGAATAGCTTGCCAATTAAATTAGATTTTAATAGACCGCAAAAATCTTCTTGTGTGGTTAACTTTTGGAAGGACAATTTAAGGATAAGGCTAACGGAAATGCTATAGGTAACTACCGACCAATATCCTTCCCATTTTGTTGAAACTAACAGGAATTGTATCAGATCATCTTTACAACTTTCAGGAGGAAGAAAATATGCTTTCTAATAAGCTGAAAAGTTGTAAACGCAAGCGTAGAGTGACAAAGGATCAACCTATGATAGATAGGGCCATATTGATAGAGTGTAAAAGAAGGAAAACAAATCTAGCAATGGCATGGATTGATTATCGCAAAGCATATGATCTGATCCCCCATAGCTGGATTGAGGAGTGTTTAGATTTATTCGGAGTTGCTGACAATACAAAAAAACTACAAGTATGTAGCATGAAAAACTGGAAATTAGAGCTGACTTCTTGTGGTACATCGCTTGCTATTGTCAGCATCAGAAGAGGCTTTTTCCAAGATGACAGTCTATTCTATTTGTTTTATGTCTAGCATCAATGACTCTGATTTTAAGGAAAGTGAAAATAAATTATGAGACAAAATTACAAAACTTAACCATTTATTCTTCATGGATGACTTCGAATTGTTTGCCAAAACTGAAAACCAAATTTGTAATTAAGAAATGTTGGGTACTTATGCTAAAACAAGGAGGTTTAAATACTACCTAATGGAAGCGTGGTAAAAGCTATCATAGAGGAAGCATATAAATACATCGGAATTCTAGAATGTGATAAGATCAAGAAAAGAGAGAGATAAAAGAGCAATTTGAAATCGAGTATAAACGACGTACACGATTGATTCTCAAATCTAAACTAAATGGCAGAAACAGGATCATAGCTTTCAATACACGGACAGTGACAATGTTGAGGTACGCAGCTGGAATTATTAACTGGAACGTAGATAAAGTAAAGGATTTTGATAGGAAACTGTTTACCATGCATAAAGGGCGTCACCCCAAAAATGATGTAGATCGACTTTGTATTAATCGAAAAGAGAGTGGGAGATGATCAATGAGTCGTGAAGATGCCATCAAAAGTGAGAAGAATAATTTGGTATATTACCTAATGAATTCAACTGATACTGTGTTGTAAGGTGTTAAGCTTGTTAAGTTTGTAGGCATATAAGACGTTGAGAACTGTGCCAAAAATTCTGAGTTTAAGAGATTTTTGAATAAAAAGAAGAAGGAAGCTTGGAGAGACAAAAAAATGTATGGCCACTGTGTCAGAGATTGACCAGACACGACTGATAAAGAGGCATCTTGGAAGTGGCTCAGTAAGTGTCATTTAAAAATCCCGACTGAGACATTGATATGTGCAACAGAGGAGCAAGCCATTAAAACTAATTATTTTAAGCATAACGTTGATAAAACTGCAGATTCACTGAACGGTAGATTATGTGGTCAGAAATGGGAAACAATAAGCCATGTCATTTGCGAGTGTACCACACTAGCGCAAAAAGAATATAAAAGGAGACACGACAAAGTTTCACAGATGGCCCACTGGAAACTATGTGAAAAATTTCAACGAGACAAATCTGAGGATTTGTATGATCGAAAGCCTGAGGTTTCATAGAAAATTCATTGGGAAATACACTAGAACATCAGGAAAAATGGTATGAACATAGCCCAGAAGGAGTTTAAGAGACTGAAGATGTAAGATTGTTGTGGGATGTAAATATACAATTCGACAATGTGGTAAAAGCAAGGAGCCAAGACATTGTTGTAATTAATAAGAAAAAAGAAAGCTGTATAATCGTTGATATTGCAATGCCGGATGATGGAAAAGTACATGAAAAGGAAAGAGAAAAGGTGGAGAAATACCAAGACTTACGGGGGTAAATTGAAAAAATATGGTAAATGAGAAAGGTGCAAGTTGTTCTTGTGGTTGTAGGTGCCCCATAAAATGTGACATAGCAATTCGGTAGGTGGATTGAACAATTGGAAATACCGGGCAATGTTAGCCTTGCACAAGAAACTGCGTTGTTAAGAACTGCAAGGATCGTGAGGAGGGTGTTAGATATATAAAGTAAGAGAGAGAGAGAGAGAGAGAGAGAGAGAGAGAGAAGGAAAAGA
>RDPX01000006.1:6784369-6876869 GCA_003991215.1 Morbakka virulenta | reverse complement strand
AACGGATCGTTAGTCAAGTTCTTTTAAAGCTTTTGTGCCCCTAATCACAAGGTCACAAAAACGACAGTGCCATGTTGTCATACGAAACTGAATTTTGAAATTGGTAGGCCTATGCCCAGAACTCTTATTGCATAGTAATTTTATATCTGTTATTACCTATTGCCTATTGTTATTTGTACTTTATTTTTATTGCACGGCAGTTGTTTTTTATTGTTTGTTTCAAGGTGCAAGTACTTTAGGAGTTATGCACTATGTTTGTATCTCAGTTATACTGGAACTGTCATTTCGTACCTGCTTTCTTCCACATGTTTGTTTGGGTTGAAATCATATTTGATTTAAATGTGCCAAATTTTTACTTCCACTAGCTATTCTGCAGCTGCAATCATTACAAGAGAACCCGAATTCAATTTTGTTCCCTATCTGGACAAGTTTGTTGTTGTTAAAGAAAACCAGGTATTGTTTATATGATGATTCTTATACGTGACAGGCCATAACCAGGGGATATAATAGGTAGCGATGGTCACAAAATATCACCTGAAAATGTAAGGAAAGGAAATGTCGCTTAGCGTGATAGAAAATACAGCATCTTGTGTAAAAATTTTGGAATTGAGATAGTTTTAAAACGAATCGGAAAGGAAGTTGGGTTTTTCTTACTCTGCACTTAACTTAACAAATGTGATATGGGATGTTAAAATAGGTATTTTTTGTCACCGTTTAATTACTGAAATTTATTTTGTTTTCATCAGCATTGAAAAAAGTTTAGTCACCCTGGACCCCGAAGGTGCCCCAAATGATTTAATAACTACAGCGTTACTAGAAATCTATTGACATTACTCAATTAGCTAACCGGGATGAAGAACATATAGGGTATGGCGTTTTTCCTTTGGAGACATGATTACATGTTTTGTATACTTTGTGTGGATAAAGTTACCCCGTGAAGTTGTCAAAATATGTATTTGTCAGTTGCCCTGTATTTTTGAAATACTACCATCTTTAATTATTTATTTATGTATATGTGCATTAGAGACAGAAACACCACATTGGTGCTTAATATATAAATTGATATTTTTTGTATGTTTATTTGGGTATATATTTAAAGATAAACGTACATGCGTCATTCAAATACCGGGACCTTACTGATTTAACACCTTGGCAGAGGCTATTAAATTTCCGACACCTGCGCCTGTTGTAATATATTCCTACCAATTTTTTTAATTTTAGGGCAGAATTTGAAAATGATTAATTGGAAACTAACGTGTTGGAGTAATACATATTTAGAAGCGATCTGTTGTAGGAAAAGGAGCCAGATGTCATTTGATTGTAAATGTAAATCGAAAGTGGAAGAAAGGCTGAATAATGTTCATGTTTTTAATTTTCCCGTATATAATATTTCACCGTGATTACGTAGGCCGTGGTAGTATAAAGAGTATTGATAGGTGAGCCATGTTTATTGAAATTATGGTTTTCCAGTGTACAAATATATATTGTGTACCTAGCTTAACCTGTTTTTAAATCAATTGACAGCCTTCGTTCAGTGTAGTGGATACATAAATCGTATATTAGTGACGCTCTTTTTAATTTTCTTATGGGGAGCTTTTAGTAGATGGCCCCAAGTAACCCAAATTATTACATACTTAAACAAAGTAATGGTGTAAGATTTTTGTAATTTATTTACTAGTAAAGATAATCCCACTCAGTTTGCTGTTGTGAAGAGGCTGCAGATGTTTTAGTATCGTGTTTATTTGATACGGTATTGCTGTGTTTGCCGAAGACACTATTTTTACGAAGGGAATCTAGGATATACTCCCACTTTTTATTTAATCCGGTTGCAAAGTGCTCGAAATGCCAAATGACTGTATTTGATATAAAGGGAGGTAGGGGTACGGAAGGCTTTGGTGGCGATGAATATTTTGAATATATTACTTAGGGTATAAATGATAATACCCAGGCGTAATACGCTAAATACGTACTCATCCATTTTCGTTGTTGCTGCTTGTGTTCAACAGTGCTAGGTTATTTTGCAATTACTAAAAAAGTAATTAAAAATTACTTTTTAAATATCTATAGGGCCTTGGTTCGGGAGAGATACTTTGGGATCGACTAAAACGAGATTATCGTTCACTGTTTTGGCGGTCGCGTGGGAGGAACAGGATAAATCCTTGGTAAGATTTTGCAATGTTGGTTGGGACATGACCAAGTAAGACATTCCGACAATAAAATATTCAAATGACGGTTTTGTAAACGGAACTTAAATAAAAATCAACTGACAAAACCTAGTGGTTTCTTTAGTAGTGTCATATGGGCGATACAGAGAGCAACAGAAAACTGTAAGAGAGTAGAAACTGGGAATAGATTTGACATCCTTGGAATACATTTTATGTGTGAAAACGACAGAGCATCTGGTTTTCAATCACACGACCAGACGAAATAGAATAATTTATTCATATTCAAACTGATGAAGTCAATGTTTACGCTTCAAAGTTAGAAATGATGCTTACCAAATTTATGCGAGTCTCAGAATGCAGATATCTGTTAATGCTAGAATGATATATAAATTAAATATGCTCTGATCGTCTAACCAGAAAGGAAATGGAGAATTGTTTTGAACATCTTGTTGGTTATGTCGTATTGTTGGCTAAAAGTATGCTTTTTGAATTGTATTTGTATTTTCATTTATACACATGTTGTAATTATTTATATTTTTACGTCTTATAATTAACCATATCTTTTCCCCCGTTTGTATTTACTGTATTGCCTTAAATTTCATTTGTTGCATCTCACAGTTCCCAGTCAAGTGACTGTTTCTGAGTTATACTGTTTAGTGAATACCCTTTGTGATACTAATCAACAGCGTACTATATGCTTCCATGGTACTTCCAATTTCGAGGTTTGAAACTGTAACCCTTTAGTTGCTATGCAGCTACCACCAGCCGACGGCACTCTTATTTATTACAAGTTTCTCCGAAATTTTTTTTCTAGGTATTTTGCAAGAGGCGAAGGGTCCTGGGCAGACGGGGATTACACTGTTTTCTGGTAAGTTTATTTGAGAAAGGAAGTAATGAGTATTTGGGTTTTAGGTCATCATGACGTCATATTATATGTAGTAAATGTCAGGAACATTTTGGACGTAAAGGGATATGATAATATTTAGCACAGGGCATTTAGCACACTTCGAAATATAAGGCTTGAGACCAAAGCGTCCAAAGTTGATTGCATACTAATGGCAAAAACTGTTTAATGTCTAAAACGAACAATATTTTTGGTTTATGGTTGGATTTACTTTTTTTGTGAAAGTGATGCCTAGCTTTCTTGTTTTTTTAATTTTTCTTTTTCCCTTTATCTTTTTTGGTATTTTGATTTCTCACACGTGATATGTGGATCTGATCATTTTCGTGAGTCAGAGAAATAGGACCCTCGATCAATTAAACAGCTTGTAGCTATGTCATGAAAATGATCATTGATGTACTTTGACTTTAACTCCGAAACAATACGAGAAAAATAGTGTTAATTTACTTAAGTATTGTATTAAGTTATGGAATTTGTTGTTATATTAGGTATTTTTTTAGCTGACTACTTGTTGATTAAGCTAATTTTAGAATAAAAGAGTGGCTATCGATGAAAGAAGTTAAACATCCATCCAGTCTTCAGAGTTAAGACACAATAATCTATCGTAGCACCATGAATCGAACTGGACTGAGAAACAGAAAAATATTTATATATAAACTGTAAAACACCAATGTACTTGTAAAAGAGACATATTTTGAACATATCGTTCATCATCAGCCAGTAAACTAAGAGAAATTAACCGATTTTTTTTCGTTTGAAGCTTAGAGTAAAATCATGTAAAAGATTTTTCATTTATAAAACAATGGTAATCACACGTGAGAATAAAAACTTGGCCACCCTCATCCCCAAATTGAGACTTTACACTTTCGGAGACACACAAATCCATTGTATTTCCCCAAAATAAACTTACGTAAAAGTTCTGTTTTATATAGTAAGAAATTGGACCATGAATTGACATTCGGTAGGTGTAGCTATTTATTTTTTTCGATTTATTTCTCTATTCTCATACCAATTTTAGTCATATTTGTCCATTGGTCAAAAGGATGGTTGGGATTTAGAGTGATTTTGAAGTAGAGTATAGGTTTAACAAGTTTGCATGCACATTGAGTGTTAGTCAGGGTTATTTCACCAGCAAACTCCTTCACATTGCTTCACACGTGTACATTAATCTTTGAAAATCTGAAGAAATTAATAAAGTTAGATAACCAAATGTTGTCGAGGGAACAGTTTGCATAAAAAAGAGGACGTAACCAATGCTCAGCGAAATCTGGAAATCTGGCATTCTCTCAGCTCCAAATGTTACACGAGAAAACATGTCCACTTGGGCTACTTTTTACGCGTCTATGAGAAATTTGCTAGGGTGACTGTAATATGCAAAATCAAATACTGATACTCCTACCTTTTTTTTTATCCGTCATTACATATATATATATATATATATATATATATATATATATATATAATATATAAACGGTAATTTTTCACCAATAATCTTGTTATATATTTGATGACCATTTATGACAAGTATGTCATCATGAAACCTGAAGAGAAAAAGGATTAAAATTTTGACACTCAAAATTGATGAAATGTCCATACGGCATTTCGACCCTTTTCCCAATTATTCGGTTTGATCCTATAACCAAAAATCCTACCAGTACAAAGCTCGGATCGGTTTTCATTCTTCAGAGAGCAATATATAAATTCTGGTTGTGTAGGGTAATTGGTGATATAGATCCGGGAAAAATTAGTTCACACCCTACTGCTTTAGGTAGTTCCTAATGAAAAGGGAGCATCAGAGTCACTTTACAACTTTGGTAAACTTTTAAATGTTTTTATTGTTACCTTTACCTTTACCGTGGTGCTATGTCAAGAGACTTGGGCGGTCATATCCCTCCACCATCTTCTATCTTCAGCCACTTGTATTAGTTGCGTTGGTCAGCAGTTGAGGTTGTTGCGGTCTATCACTCTGTCTATCAGTTTTTGTCACTGTCTTCTTCTGGCCCTCTTTCTTTCTAATTTCTCAGTTATACTGAGATGTTCTCTTTTCTTTTTCCTTGTGACATGTCCCATGAATTTTAATTACCTTGTATTTATTTGTTTCATTATTTCTCTCTGTGTTTGCCTGTTGTAATACTTGGGTGTTTGTTTTTCTTGCTATCCATGGGATTTTCTGAATTCGTCTTCGAGTCCACATTTCAAATGCTTCAATTCTTTCTTGTGCTTCTTTATTTATCCATGTTCATGTTTCACAGCCATACGTCAGAATCGACCATACATAGGTTTTCAGGGCCCATAATCTTGTTTTGTTTTTATTGTTATCAAACCTTATTTGTTGTATTATTAAATTCTCTAAGCCAATAAAAGCAAATAGGAATATCTGAGCACAACCCTAGATCTCGTATTGTAAAGCGGATGATCTAGACTTCGGTACTACTTGATCAAGGCGTTAAGAAAAGCTGGTTGTTCTAATCTGTTTCTACTTTTATCCAACAGGTATGGTGTCCCTAGCCCAGATCTCGTCCATAAAATGATCGACTTTGCAGTCAACCATCCTTCATCATTCGATGAGATTTGGGTTGGTATGTCAATATCAGAATTGGCTTTCTAGCCATTTTGATTATTTATCAATTTGTTTGTTTATTTAAGTATTTGGTATTTTTATTTCATTTTTGTTTATTTTTTTGTTTTTGCACATGGCACAGCATCATGGGTCATTGGATAAACAATTATTTTGAAATGTGAATTTCACCTTTTTTGTAAAGCTGTACAAAGCACTTCCTTCAACGTGCTACCCTGTACTTATAACTGTAGCTCCCAACACAAAAATTAGTAGTAGTAATAATAATAATAATAATAATAATAATAATAATAATAATAATAATAATATGTCCTGGGTATTGACATTAAACTGCATCCGGTTGTTGAGTTTCGACGTGGGCGAATGAGGTTACCCTTTGTCACAACTACCTCCAGGTCACCCTTAGGCAAGGTGTAGCACCTGTTAGCCTACTCTGAGACCTTGAAATACCGGGTTGACGTCCGGCGGAGTTAAGTCTGTCCCTTTATTTCTTTTTTCCGGCCAGGACGAGGTCGTAAACCTTGGTTGGCAATCGTCCTATGAGAAGGAAAACTCAGAACAATAAACCAACCGCAGTTGTAAATACCAGGTTGACGTCTGGCGGGATGTAAACGTGTCTCATGGCCAGGATTGGGTCTTCAGCTTTGACTGGCAGCTCTCCTAGAGATGGTGTCTCGATAAAAATACTGGTGGTTGTGACACCTTATCACCACTAACCTCTTATGAGTGCAATGAATAATATAAATATTACAAATAACGACGTAAATGGGACTGGAGATTATTGTGAAGGTCCCTCGTCCGGCAGGGGAAGGGTCGAGGCTTCCCAGGTCGTTATCCAGCGAAATCCTCGTACCAATGTCCGAACTAAATGGAGTAAGGAAGTGAATAAAGTTGTTATTGAGTGTTTTTATAGGAGTAGACCTTTTGATGGCGATGGAAAGCCAATACGAGGCTATAGGCAACGATTGATGAAGGAATGGAGAGAGCGGGGTGTATTTGAGGTAACTGAACAAAGGCTGTGTGATCAAGCACGAGCTATTAGAACAAATAAGTGGCTTTCTGACTTAGAGTTGGAGAGTATTCAAAGAATGATAAGTTCAACTAGTGATGATGGAAACAACAATATGGAAACTGTTCAGGAACCACAAACAAGAAATGATGGATTACGTGTGGCAGACGTCCTGAGTGAAGAAAATAACGATTTAGGTAATATGAGTGTAAATTTCGAAGGATTGGAAGAGGAAGAGCTAGTGATTATTACTAACCTTAATGAAATCATGATTCAAGGCCGAAATACTGACGGGATCTCCTTTAAAAAGATTGACATGAAAACATTGAACAGGGTGACGGGAAAGGTTAATAAAGTAATTGATTTGATCGAAACAAGCAATATAACAGAGACAAATAATCTAATTAAAGCAGCTGCTGTGTGGGTAGCAGATGAATTGGGTCTTAAGAAGTTTAAACCAGGGAAAAAGAAAGACCCATGGTGGAAAAGACGTCTTGAAGGGGATATAAAGCAGCTTAGAAAGGATATAAGTTTGCTTGAGAGAGTAAAGAAAGGAGTACTGGGATTTCAGAAAGAAGCCAAAGGAAAATGTCTCATGGAAAAGTATAGGGTTAAGAAGAAAGGATTGACAACGGTGATCGAAGAGCTGAAGCAACGGATTCTTGCAAAATCTGCAAAGATAAATCGTTACAACCAGAGAATAGACCAGTACAGATTGAATAGATTGTTCAAGGTTGATCAAAAGAAGGTCTATAATGAACTAAATGGAAATGCAGGAGGTAGTAATGACACACCGAATGCTGAGGAAAGCAAAACTTTTTGGAGCAACATATGGAGCGTGAAAAAAGAACATAACAAAGAAGCTGAATGGCTAAATGAGTTGAAAGAAGAGACTGCAGCAGTAGAACAAAATAATGTGGTTATAACTGCAGAGAAAATCAAGAATCAATGTAGAAAGATACCTAACTGGAAAGCACCTGGCCAGGATGGAGTTCAGGGCTTTTGGATAAAGAGGTTTGATGCGATGCATGAAAGAATAGCCACACAGCTGAATGATATGCTCAATGGTAGAAAGACAATTCCACCATGGATGACCTACGGAAGGACAGTTTTGTGCCAAAAAGACCCAGCAAAAGGAAATGCTGTTGATAACTTCAGGCCAATAACTTGTCTTCCGATAATGTGGAAACTTTTAACTGGAATCATTGCAGATGACATGTATAAGTTCATGGAAAGAGAAAATCTGCTCCCAGAAGAACAGAAGGGATGCAGGAGGAAGAGCAAAGGAACTAAAGATCAATTACTGATCGACAAAACCATACTTAGAGATTGTAAGAGGAGGAAGACTAATCTGGCTATGGCGTGGATAGATTATAGGAAAGCCTATGACCTTGTCCCCCATAGCTGGATTCTTGAGTGTTTGAACATGTTGGGTATTGCTGACAACATCAGGGCCTTCATTGAAAAAAGTATGGAAAAATGGAAACTTTTGTTGACCTCAAATGGTTCAAACCTTTGTGAAGTCGAGGTGAATAGAGGGATATTCCAGGGAGATAGCCTTTCACCGCTTATTTTTGTAATCTGCATGATTCCACTCTCCGTGTTACTACGAAAATTGAGTGCATCTTATGAATGGGGAAAAAAAGAATTCAAACTTAACCATCTGCTCTTCATGGATGACCTTAAACTGTTTGGAAAGAATGATGATCAAATAGACAGTTTAGTGAATACTGTTTATTTTTTCAGCAAAGACATAGGGATGGAATTTGGGTTAAAGAAATGTGGGGTGATCATAATGAAAAGAGGAAAACTAGCTAGATTTGATGGAATTCACTTACCTAATGGAGAAGTGATGAGGCACGTAGATGAAAATGGGTACATGTACCTTGGGGTCTTGGAGTTGGACCAGATAAAAGAAAAGGAAATGAAGTCAAAAGTAATCACAGAATATAAGAGGAGATTGAGGTTAATTCTTAAATCAAGTCTAAATGGAAGAAATAAGATTCAAGCAATTAATACTTGGGCTGTTGCCCTTTTAAGATATGGAGCAGGAATTATTGCCTGGAAGGTGGACGAGTTGAGGAAGATTGACAGGACGACAAGGAAGATATTGACCATGTATGGGGCTTTTCATCCAAAAGGAGATATTGACAGACTTTATGTAAAGAGGAAAGAAGGGGGTAGGGGTTTGATCAGTATCGAAAACTGTGTATGGTCAGAAGAAAATAATTTGGGTCTATATATTAGAGAGTCAAATGAGATGCTTTTGAAGGGTGTGAGAAAAGGTGGTGTTATCCAAACAGATAATTTGATGGAAAAGGATGAATTTAAAAGATCAAGTCATAACGAGATTAAAACTAAATGGCACGAGAAGAGAATGTATGGTCAGTTTGTTAGAGAAATGCCTGAGGAAATTGATAAAAAGTTATCTTGGCAATGGATTACTCGAGGAGACATCAAAGTTCAAACAGAAGCAACAATATTTGCCGCACAAGAACAGGCTTTGCGAACAAACTACATTAAAAATAGAATTGATAAAACTTCAGAAAGTCCCTTGTGCAGAATGTGTGGAGAACGAGCGGAGACAGTGCAACATATTGTTTGTGAGTGTAGTAAAATGGCTCAACGTGAATACAAGAGGAGACATGATAACATCGCTAAGCTGATCCATTGGATGTTATGTGGAAAGTATGGTCTCGACAGGAAGGAAAAATGGTACGAACATTGCCCGGAAGGTGTAGTAGAAGATGAAAATGTAAAATTGATTTGGGATATCAATATCCAATGTGATAATTTGATAGAAGCGAGGAGACCAGACATAATATTACTTGAGAAGAAAACGAAAGATGCCATCATTATAGATGTTGCTGTACCTGGTGATTGTAGGGCACATGAAAAAGAGAATGAAAAGGTCGAAAAGTATCAAGATTTAAAAATGGAGCTGAAACGTCTTTGGTCGTTAAGAAAAGTGAAAGTGGTACCAGTAGTTGTTGGTGCCTTAGGCTGTGTGAGCAAAAGATTTAATAGCTGGATGGAAATGTTAGGTCTTGAAGTAAATGTTGGAATTGTGCAAAAAACAGCCTTATTGGGATCTGCGAGGATAATTAGAAAAGTAATGGACATTTGAAAGAACCCTCTTGGCCCTTGGCCACTAGTTGTGGCTCACCCAAGAGGAAAATACTCGGCAATACGAACAGCCTGTGTGAAAGCTTTAAAACAGATAATAATAATGATAATAATAATAATAATAATAATAATAATAATAATATATAATAATATATAATAATAATAATAATAATTGCCCTTTGGTATACATAACAATATGGCTTTTTGCGCCTATTCATTGTTGTTTTTGTCACCAAGCAGAGCAATAACAAATATTCAGTCTGAATTCAATGCTGCAATACCAGACGTAGTACTTGTGCTACGATATCTTTCCATGTATTGTTAGCTATCAGACTAGGCGTGGGGAGTGCTGTGGTCATAAGTTGTTGTCATACAACAACAACCGCTTGATCAATGTGCCTTTCCTCACTGATTGTGGGGAGGCACTTGCTAGGTTGAAGTGATGTTGCCATTTTATTTTGTTTTCTATTTATCTCACTCTTATGGCTACGGTACATGTACCTGCATTCAACTTACCTGGCTTGTTACTGGGCGCTGAATGCGGGTTTTTCACCCATCCACCAATAGATGGTGTGTAACCTCTCGATAATAATAATGATAATGATGATAATAATAATAATAATGATCATCATCATCACCACCATTATCATTGTCACCATTATCATTATCATCATGGTGGAGAAGATAGAGAGAAAACCGGTAAAGATCAGGAAAGGGAGATGGGGAGCTTGTGAAAGATTCATTAAAAGGTTATTCATTAATTATTCATTAACAGCTTCAATAAAAGATCATTTCAATACTTATGTATCCTTACGTATCACATGTAAAATTTTGAAATTTTCACACCAATTAGTGGGATTGGAATAAATAACTTAATTGTCCTTATCTGTCATTCGTTATATATTTTCTTGTCTTTTATTTGATTTCATTGAAATCTTTACATCGTATATATGAGTAGTTTATTTCACTATGAAATAGAAAAGGGTTTTTTTTTGTTGTTTTTTTGTTTTCCAGTATTATTCGATTCCTTTTAACCTTTTGTTTAACAGTTAAAGTGAGAATTACACTAATTTGCATATGAGCAATTAACCCTGTAACCCCTGGTACTCAATGAATAGGTGCTCCAGCATGAAATGTGTTCGTGTTATTCGAAATCACTGCCCTCCATATATGGTTTATTTCGAAGAAAAGCCTGTTCTGTTGTTGAAAAGATTTTCTTTAGAAACTTGTAAATGCTACATACGACAATTAACTCTGATTTTAATGTTCAGTCAAAAGTTTTTGTTTCTTTTCAAACCCGTATATATTTATTTATACATTGTTCGAAGGATGACGACACGACGAGATCTCTCTTCACGAGAGAGAAACCCAAGTAGAAATCTGGAATTAGTAGAAACCGTTCCAGCTTTTAAAAAGGCGCCTGGGAACGAGATATTAAACACAAGCAAGAAGCAAAGTAGATGGAAAGTTTAGAGAAAGAAAGCAGTAATACCTCACTCAAACAGCAGGATTTTAATATCACACAAGAAATGTTGAGAAAATAGTTCAATAAACTAGCATACTGGAAGTCACCAGGTCAGGATACAGGGACAAAGCATGAAAAGTATTTTATCACTTCATCCAATCCAACGGCATTGTTTAAGGATTTGGAGAAGTTTGGTATTTGAGTTTGGTAAGTGGAGAAACACCACCTTGATTGAATAAAGACAATACTGTATTGATAACACTGGGGAACAATTTTTCAGTAACTTTGAGTTGCATTGGATATTTCAACTGATCCTGAAGGAGTGTTAGGCACTGATTTCAAAATCTGAAATTAGTTTTTCTTTGCAAGCTCCAGTGTGTATGCAATTTGAGGTTAATGAAATTGTAGAAATGTGAACTTGCATAAACCATGTATAAGCATTTTCACGCACACACACACACACACACACACACACACACACANTTTGAGTTTGGTAAGTGGAGAAACACCACCTTGATTGAATAAAGACAATACTGTATTGATAACACTGGGGAACAATTTTTCAGTAACTTTGAGTTGCATTGGATATTTCAACTGATCCTGAAGGAGTGTTAGGCACTGATTTCAAAATCTGAAATTAGTTTTTCTTTGCAAGCTCCAGTGTGTATGCAATTTGAGGTTAATGAAATTGTAGAAATGTGAACTTGCATAAACCATGTATAAGCATTTTCACGCACACACACACACATATATATATATATATATATATATATATATATATATATATATATATATATATATAATATAGATAGATAGATAGCTAGCTTCTAATATTTTGATCATTCTTCTTTTGTTCCAGTTCAAACATGGCTTCCATGAGGAGACATCATTGCAGAAACAAGCCTGGTGCCTTATGCTACATATGTGGATGCTACACACTCAATCGTCAGAGACGTAACATATCCTCGTTCGTCAAGCATGCCTACAAGACATATTTTAAAGTTCATCTTTGTGATCAAGACAAGCAATGGGCTCCTCATGCTGTGTGCCACAGTTGTGAGGAAAAGCTTCGAGACTGGACCAAAGGAAAACACAAACGTCTACCTTTTAGAGTTCCAATGATTTGGCGTGAATCCACCAACCATGGAACTGACTATTATTTCTGTATGGTAAACACAACGGGTGTTGGGAAGAAAAATCGACATTAGATTACGTATCCAAACATTCCCTCAGCTATTCTGCCTGCTCCACACTCTGAAGAAGTTCCTGTTCCAGTTTTCAAAGGCTTGCCTTCATTGGACAATAACGACATTGGACATGATACAAGCGAGCAAGACAGTTGTGACAGTGAATTGTCAGAAGAATGTTGACAATCAGAGGACTGTTCTTCAGACACTGAACTTTTCCCCCTCCGCAAGCCTCTTCCTCAGGCAGAACTGAATGATTTAGTGTGGGATTTGGGTCTTTCAAAGAAAGCAGCAGAGGTTTTGACATCAAGATTACAAGGCAGAAATCTTGCTGATCACTCTGTTCAAGTATCATATTTCAGAAATCGTGACCAGCTTTTTGTGACCTTTCCAGACGACAGACAGTTTGTTTACTCCCATGACATCCCGGGGCTTCTCAAAGAACTGGGTGAACTTTACTATAGTCCTGCTGAATGGAGACTCTTTTTAGACAGTTCAAAACGCAGTCTAAAGTGTGTTCTTTTACATAATGGCAATGTTTATGGAACAGTACCTGCCGGTCACTCAATGCATTTGCAGGAAGACTATGATGATATGAGAATAGTCATGGACTTTTTAAAGTATCATGAGCACAATTGGATCATTTGTGTAGACTTAAAGATGGTCAACTTTGTTTTTGACAACAGAAAGGTTTCACCAAGTTTTCATGTCTCCTCTGTATGTGGGTCAGCCGAGCACGAGAACAATATTGGATCCAGAAGGACTGGCCTATTCGTGACACCCTTGAAGCAGGCATGCCAAATTTCATAAAATACCCAATTGTAAACAGAGATAAGATAATCTTTCCTCTTCTTCACACCAAATTAGCTTTGATGAAGCAATTTGTCAAGGCACTGGAAACCGAAGGTGATTGTTTCCAACACATCATCACAGCATTTCCAGGGTTATCATTTGAGAACAAGCCTGTTTCGGAATTGCTTTTTTCCCACCCCAAATCTCTCCCAAATTTTTATGGCGCCATATGCGATAATATGTATCATCGATTAAGAAACTCTACCTTTAATCCAATGCCAAGGCATTTTAGTCTTTGTTTTATTTCATCTTGGGTAACCCTTTACATCTTGGCCTTTTGTTAAGCCAAATATATTCTCATCTTGTGGTTTTTAAATGGTGGGGACATGCTTTTTATGGAGTAGTTGTTTGCCGTCTAGCCCTCCCTCGCATTGTTATAGTAATGGCTTGTAATTGATTTTTTATAGCTACTTCCTTTACGTATAACAAAACACAATAATACACCTCTCTTTTTCCAGACAGGAAAACTGGTACATACTACGGAGTGAAATAATATGCTGAAAAGCTCTCATTAGTTAATTGTCGACCGAGAGGTCTGGACACTATTTACAAAGATTGGGAAGGTTGTCCGTGCTGTGCAAATCCCCCATATTGTATAAGACTTATATTGCCAGGGTAAAAATTTGGTTAAAATAGAGCCAAAATTTTTTGAGATAGTATTATAAGTCTAAACAACACAATTTGAATTGGCTCGCAGTCTACTGTTAAAGCCTTGAAGAATTTGTGCGACATGCTCAAATTTTTGTATTACAGAACACCCTAGATGATGTGAAAAGGCTGAACTTAGTTTATCTGGTAGCTGTTCGAATAAATTGCCCTTTGTTTAAGTTGGGTGTGTGTAAAACCAAAATGGTTGCAATATTTTTGTGTATTTAGTAACACAAACAATATTTATGCCCTTAGATTAAATAGGATTTGTGTAAAACTAAAATGGTTGTAGTACTTTTGTGTATTCAGTAACACAAAGGATATTTATGCCCTTAAATTGAATAAGATGTGTGTAAAACTAAAATGGTTGTAGTACTTTTGTGTATTCAGTAACACAAAGAATATTTATGCCCTTAAATTAAATAGGATTTGTGTAAAACTAAAATGGTTATAGTACTTTTGTGTATTTAGTAACACAAAGGGTATTTATGCCCTTAAATTGAATAAGATGTGTGTAAAACTAAAATGGTTTGGTGTACTTTTGTGTATTTAGTAACACAAAGGATATTTATGCCCTTAAATTGAATAAGATGTGTGTAAAACTAAAATGGTTTGGTGTACTTTTGTGTATTTAGTAACACAAAGGATATTTATGCCCTTAAATTGAATAAGATGTGTGTAAAACTAAAATGGCTCTAATACTTTAGTTTTTAGTAACACAGACGATGTGTATAAAACTAAAATAGTTGTTATAGTTTGGTTTTTAGAAACACAAAGGATATTTATGCCCTTAAATTGAATAAGATGTGTGTAAAACTAAAATGGTTGTAGTACTTTGGTTTTTAGTAATACAAACCATGCACATCGTACTCGATTAGTGATTGCGTGGTCAAAATAGGCAAGTCCAATGCTTTAATATGGAAATGTCATTTTGTACATATATAGAACAAACGGAAAAGCAGTTATTCTAGACAGATCTAATTTAAGATTATGAAATTCCCGGACCAAGGCGCTTCTGTCGACAATCCGCATAATTCGTTAGACGTTAAATAGACTTCGATAAGTCAGTCATTAGTAGAAATAAAATATCTTATTATGTTCGGTTAACCGGAAAGTTGATAAAAAATAACGATACATTGTTGGGATAATAGAAGTTTGGATAACACGAGGTTCCTATAATCGAAGGCGGACTGTACTGGAATCCGAAAATTCTATTTCTTAAATCGAGAAGCTTGCAGATGCAAAGAGTTTGATATACTTGTCATTGTTGGCTTGTAAAACAATGTAGAATTGATTAGCTCTAGTTATTTTTGTAGCTACCCTAGACAACTGAAAGGTGGAATTTTTTGTTTTTTATATTATGTGGCTCGTTTTTAATCCTACTAATAATTTTGAAATATTGAGTGTACTTGATACTCGATGTAGAGGAGGTCGATTTAAGAATAGATATGATAGTTAAGGTAGAAAGACGTAGTTAAAAAGGCAAGAACAATATGTATTTTTACAAAGATCTTCAATGTTTATATAACGTATCTCTATCCTTCCTTATCGTATAATATCAAAGCTGTAGTCAAAAACTGAAGAAAAATGATTGATTATCACAGCTTATGCTGTTATTGTTGGATAAATCTACAGGATACCAAGCAATGCCCCACAGCCTTAGGTATTCAGAACCTCCTAATGACTCTTGCTGACACCAACAAACAAGCTTTCAGTAGTGCGCTAAAATTCATTATGATGTCTAACTTTCGTAACCAATATTCGAAGGTTTTGTTTGCCTAACTTTCCTATGATGGTAGCAATGATGACTATTTCTCGGCATTGCCAAATTCTCTTCAATTTGCGTTTCAAATCTTGGTATTTTTGAAATCTTCTTCCTCTCCTTACCATTTACTCTCGTATCACATGGGAAGGCGACGTCCACAATGTAACATTTTCTGCTTTTATTACATCGGATGTCTATGTCAGGTCGACAATGTTTAATGTCTTTGCCCGTCTGAATTTTCATTTCACACATGGCTGTAACTTTTACCTTTTTCATAACTGGTTTAATGGGGTGATCATACCATTTCTTACTTGCTGGTAACTCAGACTTTTTACAAATTTCCTTATGTAGAGCCTGTGCCAATTTATCTTGTCTCCAGGTTTTATACAGACACTGCCCCAACATCTTGCACATCTTGCTAAAACATGAGCTGCAGTTTCATCCCACTCACCACACATCCTGCACTTTAGATCGATGCCCACCTTGCCTGTGACTTAACTGATGTACTTCGTTCTGATCGCTTGCTCATGCGCTGCCATCAGCAACCCTTCGGTCTTTTTCTTTATGTCAAAGTTCCTCAACCATTTCAACGCATTTTTCGTCTTTGTCGTCATCTGTACCTATAATATTATCATTACTATTATTATTATTTCTATCATTATTATTACTATTATGATTATTATTATTATTATTATTATTATTGCTACTAATATTAGGAAACGTTTATACAGGGCGAGTTTCTCAGTGATAATACCACATACAAGAAAGTCATTTAAAATCTATACAATGTTACACTGTTGTCCTGAATGTCGTCTTGACATCAAAAGCAAAAATTGGTTATTTTCAGTAGATATATGAGAACACAACCCTGCACTGGGTATTTTACGTAATAATAGGAGGTTTTCATGCCCAGGAAATCAGAATTTTTATCTAAATTTTTATATTGACAGTAACATTGCTCTTAAGTTTTGTACATATGTATGCCTGAAAAATTTTTTAATCTACTCTTTTTTTAACTTTGAAATGTAAAGGTCACTATTCAAATATAGATTTTCAAATGGACCTCCCGTTTCGTAACGACAAGATTGTTCTTTGGTTGGTGCTTGTTAACTTACGCCTACTCTGGTTGCAAATAAACTATAAAACAATAATAGAACAATATCGTTTTTTGTTAGTAACATATAATAAGACTGTTGCTCACTATTGCAAAGAATAACATCGTATTCTATATATCTAACACTGTATGTGTATCTGTTCCGTTGTAGATGACTAACACGTTTTTGCACGACAATAGAGAGACCAATATTTGTTTTGGAGTGTGGTTTTTTTAATTCTCTATAAAGCTGGCATGTACTACACTGCCCTGCAGTACACTGCCCTGTATTTTGTTCCAGTGTATTGTGGCCCCTACAAAGAAGGTGTATTAAGGAGTGAGTGGGTGCTATCTGGTATTTCTAGACTCCTGATGTTGTTGTAACCTAGTTTATCTACGATGTTTTTGGTATTGTAGTCGTAATACCACTTCATCTTATATTGCCTAGGCCTACCACTTTTCACGAACTGGGTTGTTGGTAGTACCGGTATCAACCCTTCAACCACCCTTTACATAAGTATCCAACGGAGACTGAATTTTCTTTTCTTCCCAAGTCTCGAGTTTAAATTCTTGGGGAGATCGATTGAACTTCATGTCTTTGGAGTTCTTTTTTGAAATCTTACTGCTTTATTTTGTTTCCTTTCCAGCCTATCAATATCTGCTTTTATGTATGCATTCTAGATGGTAGCATCACACTCGGTAATTGGTCTAACTAATGAAACCAGGCAGTTTTTCTATAGTTTTTGGGACATTTTTTTCTTGAAAAAAGTAGTGTAGAGTTGGCTTTTTTGCATATATTTTAATGTGTGTGAACCATTTCAGATTTTTTGCAGGCTATATGGCTACGTATGATTTGTTTTGCACTTCTGGTAATATGGTTTAGTTCAGCTGGTAAAATGCAACTGATTTTTTATTGATGGACAATTTTTGATAACTTTGGAGTGGATTTCATGCTTCGTGTGTGGATTATGCGTCACTTCAGACTGAAAGAGACTTCCTCTTGGCAACTCAAAGGAGTCTGGGATTATTTGGTTTAGACTAGAAATCCACGAGCCCCAGGACGTTTATTGGGTATCTGTACTTACATGGATGTGTAACATCCTTGTTATCGTAAATACGGAAGACAAATATCTAATGTGGCCAATGAACATGTTGTCTTCTTTTATGTTGTGATATTATGTAACACAGAAAACCAAGGGAGCTTATTGAAGATGCTTTCTTGTTTATAGTTGTTTTTACTACCTGCTTAAAGAACAATCCATGGTCAAATAAATGCTATTTGGTTTCATAAATGATGGTTTAAAAGGAAAGAAACGGCCTTAGAATGATAATCTAACCTTTAGTATAAGAAGTCGGCTTCAACCACCCGGCATGTTAAGCTTTCATTGGCTTCATTTACACCATGTGGGGACGAATTAATCCGTTCTTAGTTTAACACTGTGTAACACTGAGCCTCCCTTTTGAAATTGCTTGTTGTGGAATTATGCATAAGATATATTCAGTGGCCCTTTCATTCCTATTAAGTTTAAACAAGAAGTTAGTTATTTTGATCACATGCCGTAACATTCCAAGGAGCAACAGTAAAGATAGGAAATAAGGGAGGGGAAGATGTGAAGATGCAGTTTTTGATACATAAGACAAACCCCATTGAAACTTTATCTAGTCTTAAAACATGCTTATTATTACGCTTTGAATAAACGTAAGTGGAATTTCGATAATTTATTTGGTTTTGTGAGGCACTTTATTCTTGGGCTGCATTTATTGGAAATCTAAAAACCCTGATTCAGAAACTGAATTGTTATAAGAATGTATATTGGTAGTAAATTTTCATCATAGTTCTGTCATCGGTGCGTTGAATGACACTTTTTCTCACACTGACTGCATTCGAAGGTGCCGTCGGTAATAGGAGTACTAAAGTCCCTAATTTGACTTCAGTTTGATTGTAGCAACGAGGCGATCTTCGATTTCTTGGACTACTAAATGGCATTTGTTCTGCCAGAAGAGACAGGAAAGGCAATCGCTGCCCCAGTTTTTCGGATTTATGTGGCAGGTCTTCAAATTGGATTTTATCCAGCTATGACGGGGACTTCCTGCGTGCCTGTCTAAAGCTGCCTACAGAACGGAGCTTTAGGAATGTGAGCGTAGAAATGTGAGTACAGAAAGTTTGCGGTCTTTGAGGATGGTTGACGCTTGACTGAAACTTGTTTTAACCATCCTTTTCGCCTTCCGATTTTCCTTTCACCTTCCGTCTGATGTGAGCATGGATTCTAGCTGCTTAAATGAGTCTACCTGTGCAGTCGCAATTCCATTGCAGGTTATGCTGCACAGGTAGTGTCCAGTTCAACGCAGCTGGGTTTGATCACCATGGCTTTTATGCTTGTTATACCATATCTTTTATAGATAGCACTGTTTGTAATTCGATCTCGTCAACAGATGTTGCCACAGAGCCAGCGTATATGAGCCACTTAAAATTGGAGAAATTGTCTCCTATATAGGCTCTTTGTTTCGCAGCAGTATAGCAAGGATGACAACACTGCAGTCCTGTTCATGCCTATTATTGTGTTCAGTTTAACATAGTGGCTCTTTCATGGTCTGGTGGTGAGATGGCAGAAAGCAACAATTGCCTTTAATACGCACCAATTTACCTCTACGCCAAGCGACGCTTTATGAGACGAATCGTCCACAGATAGCCAAAGTTCTTCATCACAGGCCTGAGTGTCGTGCTATCAGTTTTGACAACAGCATCTTGGCGTAAATTACCGGGCCGCTGTTGAAACATTCAGTCTTTTAGGTTCACTGTGAGATCAAAGTTTTAAATTCAAACCTTACAAGTGGACTCTAAGGTCAGAGCCGCAAAACATGTATTGAACGCTAAACACAGGCGTGTTTGGTCCCATTTGTTGTGTCAAGTGGATCTGAGAAGCTTCCATTGTAAAGTACACGACCTTTCGTGCCCTCGTGATATGATTTTGTAATGGCAGTAATTTGCTCTGGGTATTCAATTTTGTGTTGTAACTTCCAGAGTCTTTCACTGGTGTTTTTGGTCAAAGGCCTTGGAGAGGTCCACGAACACTGTGTAGAGAGGTTTGTTCAGCTGTAGGCCTGTGTGCCTATGTGCAAAGACCATGTCAGATATGCCACATCTTCGTCGAAAACCTTGAGACTTGATACACCTTATCAATGGAATGATCCATGAGACAGTTCAATGTAACACTGGCCAAGGTTTTAGTTGCGATCGATAATAGTGATATGCCCCGGTGGTTATCACACGGAGTCCTGTTAACTTTCATTTGTAAAGGTCAATAATTGCTCATTTACTCAGAAACCCCCCTAAAGGTTCGTCAGTGCTGAGGCTATGTGTGCCCCTCAGAATCTGAATACTTCTGGTGGTATGCCATCAGGGCCTGCAGCTTCGCCAATAGACAGTTATTTGGTGGCCTTTTGACATCAGCGGAGCTGGGCGCAAAAGTTGATGGTGATGCAACATCGCGTAGAGCGTCTTCACGAATGGCAGACTGCTTAATAATGAAGTCAAGAGGTCAGCCAAGCTGGAGATTACTCTGGAGTTAGAGTCAAATTTGAGAGAATACCAAAATCTGAGTCAACATGGATAACATAGATTAAGGCTGTCCTTTTTGGACTTTGCTATGAACACTTAATAAAAATCATTGCTTTAAAGTATGGCAAATTTGCCCTTTGTTGGTTATTATACCAGGATAATTTGTGAATAGAGTTTAATTCCGGCCGTTTCAATGGTATTAAAATATCGACATTTGTATTGGTTATGATGCCGAATACGGGGATGCAGAGTAATGTTAACAGAAAAACTATTTTTGCAACTTTTTTCCCTGGGTACCCAGAATGACTAACCACGGCAATTGTAGAGTAATCGGCTATGTAATAATATAGATCTGTTAATCACGTTACTCATCTTTTAGAACATTGCTTGAGAAACGTTTGTTCTCGAGCGTATTTGAACAACATACTTTAATCCTTAGTAAGTCAATCCTTTATCCAGGTAGCACCCAGAGAAATCACAACTGCTTCACATTTCAAAATGCAAGCAGCATTTTATTGAGTGGTTTGCAGAGAACGTGGAAATTTTTCAATATTGTAAAATGATGCACTGCAAAAAAGGATTGTGGAGCAAAGTTCACAACTACGAAATGCTGTCAAAAACCTCATTTAGTTGAAAGTGCAAAAGTAAGCGATAAGATTTGTACTCCCTTGTATCTATAAGATAAGGATATTTGGAGATTTTTGGCATCACTGTGAACTCGGTTTTACTGTGATAACTGAACAAGTACTTGAAATTTGGTAATATGGAATAACATCTTTTGCCAAGGTATGCTGTTTGTGGTAGCAGTTTTAAAGTCAACTCATGCATTAGCTTTAAAGAAACGAATAAATCATTTAAAAGGAGCGGTATGATTGTATGCAAAACGAACAGAGCAAATATACGATGTAGAAGTAAAGAGTACAATAAGAGATCTACACTAATTACAATATAGATATTGACAGTAGGTCAAGATCGTGTCATCGTTATCGATAAACATATAGTTGCAATTACGATACTCTAATGCGTTAAAAATGGATTGACTAATAATTGACTAACGCTCTTTTGATTTTAGTAGCAATGAGAATGATGTGATGTTGCCATCTGTATCCATTATTGTTAACAAGTACTCTACAGTTGTTCAAAACTTATTCAAAAGTAGTGATTAGTAGTGGTCGTTCAATGCTCATTTCAGTGACAATTGGCTTTTTGGCAGAGCAAGTTACTCTTGGTTGATAATGACTCAATTAAAGCACCTGTAGTTGAAAATGAAGTGAGGTTAAAGGTGTTTCAAGGCAGGAATTTAGTTAAGAATTCAAATTTTGCAGCTTTTCTTTAGTTACTGGATCAGTAAGATATTTTTTTGTCCACTGCGTTCTTGTAATTTCAAGACATTGGCAGGACTTTAATTTTGTGGAGAACTTTAGTGTTGGTTTAAGCTTTGTGGAAAGAAGTTTTTTCATTTTAATTTCAGCAGAAAGAAAGATGTTTTGATTGAGGAGCCGTGGCTTAATGCATAGTGCAATTGCACCGTAACCAAGAGGTTCCGGGTTCGATTCCCTGAAAGGGCGACTTTTGAATTTCACAAAAGAAAAGCCATTGGTTGGCGTTAGGAAGGGCATCCGGTTAAAAAATATCCTCACTGCTAAATCCAAGTCCCTATGAAGGGCGTCTGAGCCCCATTTACTAAGGAAAAAATGAAGTTAAAACAAAAACAAAAAAACCCTAAAAATTGCAATGGTGCAAAGGCAGGAAGAAAAATGTTCTTAACTATAAGTTCGCACTTCAAGCATGATAGGAAAACTAAAATAAATTCCACTGGCAATTTTCGATGAAAAGGGGTAAGAGGGAAAAGGAAGAAAGAGAGCTGCTTAAAACTGTCAGGACATAAATCGCAACTGTTTAATAGTTCTTGCCTTTGGGGTTTTTAGTTCCAAATAAATGATGACTGACAGATACTTTATATTGTGATGAGATAACTTGTTGGAAACAAAACAAAATAAGTCATGAGAAAATGTCGTACCCCAGAGAGCCAAATATGACATACACACCTATGTTCATCCTATCTGGGTATTTTGTATCTGAACGACCAATCCGCTTGTCCTCATTAAAGAAACAGAATGCCTTTTTAACCAGAGCGAGTGTGTTGCTCATTTCAATACAAAGCACCCAAAAGCAATGAACAAGAGAGTAGATCTTTTTGTTGCCCCATCAAACCCCTCCAGTAAATAGCTATTCCCCGATCGACGACCAAGAGGGTGAAAGCTGCAGCATCTTCTTGAGTTGGGGTTATTATTGAGGCGCTAAGACATGTCCACGCATGCCCATGCCGAAGGACAATCAAGCTACCATTTTCTACCATTTTAAGAGTATTCTCATACCAAATATGTCAACAAAGAAGGAAAAGGCCTGGGGAAAGTGGGGTTTTTTAGCTCATAATTTCAATTCTCATTAATTAAGTTATTTACAAAATATTAGGATGAGCAGAAGGCATTGCTGCGGCAGAGGGATTCTGAAATTCCGTGATGAGTTATTGCCGAATTCATCACCTGGCCGGACACACACAGCTGGTAACACCAGTTTAAAGGAGCATGATGTATTTGGATTTACTTTAAAAGGGGGGACAGACCCCGGCATCAATAAACACAAAAATAACTCCGACAATAGTGATAATGACATAATGACAATTGATATTCGCCGCGATGAAAAATTGCACAGAGATATGAAGAATTTTCCAACAATCAGCATCACCAATAACAGGCCAAATACAAGTGACTCGGATGAGAGTAAGACATTAGTATTAATAATTATTATGGATTTTGCCTCTTGAATATTTTTTTATTACTTTATTATTATTTTTATTATTATTATTATCAATTGTTGTTGTTGTTATTATTGTTACATTTATTATATGTCATTTGTTTATAGTTCTTATCATTAGGGAGCATTTCTGGTGGCTAAATAACATTGATTTATTATTGTTTGTAAAGGACATTACTGTTTTGTTTTTTTTATAAAACCAATTCAAAATGAAAAATCAATAGGTATTTAAAGAACTGTTTGAAGTTTGAAAAACCTGAGTATAGGTAAGGAACTGCTCACTCAGTATATTTGCATTTATCTTTATATTTGACAGCTGTTTCGCTGCTTACCATTAAGGGCCCAGTACATAAAAATTTGCCCTCTCCACAACAGAAATAACACTTTCCAATTGTTGTTGCAAAAAACATGCAGAGTTTAAAGTTTACCAGTTTTAAGGGAGAAACATGTTGGACTGTGCCTGTTTCATGGCCATAAGAGGTATCTTTTTGAAATGTGAGAGTGGAGTATTTGTAATAATATCATTCATGTCAGTGTAGCAACCACTCCATCCTTGATCAATCGTCCTTGATCATGGCCTTTGAATATTTAAAAATGTTGTTGATATTTTGATGTCTGTATCACACAAGTCTCTAATGCAGCATTGTTAAATGAACAAAAGGCAATTGCATGTTTAAGTGTCAGCTGCCTTAGAATGAAAACTACATTTTGTGAAACCACATCAATAACTATTTGGTGGTAAATTGGGATACAGATTTGAGGGATGCTACATACACCACAGGAAAAAACAGTATGAGCTTGTTAAGACTAAGCAGTGTAAATTGGTGAAATCAACATTAAGACCAGCATTTAACTGTAAGCAGTAGTTGAAGTGCACCTTGTAAGTTTTTTTAATTATTGTATGAGATTAGGCAGCTTAAAGCCTTATTTTTACAGGTCAGCTTCACTCTTCAAAAAAAAAGAATTTTATTTGCTCTTCTCAGTGAGCAAATAAAATTATAAAATAAGTTTTTTTTCCAGAATGGCATCAGATCCAAACAAGGACTTTACTTTAAAGAAAGACCACACTGGAAATATTTTTTTTGACACTTTTCTGTCAGCCATGCCCCCTCAAAAGAATTTTAACAAGTTAAATAAGTTAACCAATTATGACTTGTCTACCAACTTTCAGCACAATACTGATTATCTGGTGGTTATAAAATATTACAAGATCTGTTACAGGATCTGTTTATATCCCCTGTTAAAGATATCTTTGCTTGCCACCTTGCTGTAAGGCATCTGCAAATGACTCAGTTACTTGATAAATGCCTTAAATTTTGGAAACATTCAGCAGAGGTTGTAATTTCAAGAATGTTACATTTTTAAAGGACTGTAAGAAGAGCATCAGAAATGCATTCATTACTGGTCATTCTCCCAATCCATTCATCAAAGACCATTTGAAAGTAAAACATTGGATATAAGGGTTATGCTTGAGCAAGCCTGGTAAGAAAAGGCAACCTGCAATTAGTACAGAAAGAAAGGCTTTGCAAAAGCTCTCTATAGTAAGGTATCCTAGAGAGGTAGAATGTTTAGCTACTGAAGGCATTTTTTGACAGGGAGGGAAGGCAGTGAAAACTTAATTGATTTCTATCAAGAAAGTTGAAATTTGAACAGTCTTGTTGGTATTTCAGTTCCTTGTATCATATGAAACATTAATTATGCTTTCCTTGGCACATAAGGTTGTCATATTTTAATGGTTTGTTTTGAAATTTATGTATGAGACTTGGGACTTTAAAGCCCTAGTTTCACAAGAAAACTCAACTCAATGCTTTGTAATGGTGTATAGCTGCCAATGCCTACAGAGTTACAACATTACAATGAGTATTTGAGTATTTGCAAGGAAAGTGAAGACAGCAACTCTGATTTAAAGGAAGACTAAAGCATTTGAGTAGATGAGTGACTGTGTAGACTTAATTTATAGACATACTATGATTATTTTACCCTATGAGGTAAAGTGATGCATGAATATAGCAACTCAAAAGAATAGAAATTTTAAGTGAAGTTGTAATTGTTATTGTTATGGTGACCACAAAACTTCATGGTGATATAATAAGAGCTGCCAATATTATGCCAATAAAAACGTGAATTCTGAACACTTCTTTTAAATTGAAAAGTACAAGTATAAGTAGTAAAATGTTTATCACACCCCAGTAAATAGTGCCTTTTATATATATTTTTTTTATGTCAGAAAAGAATTTGATGTTAGCAAAATACTCATACATGGCCAAGCAGGATCAACCAGGGGGATTCTTAGAGTTGTCAATAATACAAGGAGAGAAACTGAGTTTTCTTCAAGAGCATCCAAATAACCCACATTGGGTAAAGGCAGAAAATTTCAGTGGACAACAAGGTTATGTCCCAAAGTCATACACAATGGTAGTTGTTATTTTTTTGCATTTTCTTTATTTTTACAATGAACACTTTTAACTTACTTTGTAAAAGACAGGTGTATATAAATTGTTTCATTTTGAAAGACAATTGATAATATTGACATGCTATTTGGCTTATCATCATCATCATCATATTCGGTTTAACGTCCATTTTACATGCTAGCATGTGTTGGACAATTTGTTGAAATTGACTTCCAAGTTATCCTATCCTTCACCAGGTCTCTGCTGACACCTTTTTGTTTCAGATCCAACCTTATCACTTCCTCCCATGTTTTCTTTAGTCCTCCTCTGCCAGTGGTTCCTGTCACCTTGATTGTTCTGCATCTACTTGCCCAAGCATTCTTGTCCATTCTCTCCACATGACCAAACCAACGAAGCCCCCTATTCTGCATATAAATTATATATTATTGTTAAGTAGTGGAACAGTACAAAATGTCAAAGTGATGCTGGAGTATTACATAGAAAACACAAGAAAGCTATCATGGCAACCAGTTTAACAAGGGTCACTCAGGAACATGCATGATGACCAGATGCATGGATTAATGTAAAAATCTTTTAAAATAACAGTGCATGATATCATGGGCAGAGTCATTGTAGAAAAGAAAAGTTAGCATCACCCAGTTCACTTAAAACAGTCCCTGGTATGGAGTCTAACTAAGACAGCTGGATTACCCTAAATCCCCAAACCTTTTGGAAAATGTACAGTCCTCTCACAACTTAATTATGATGCCCTCTAACTTGTTAGTATTCTATCATTGTTATTATTATTATTGAGTGGTGGAGCGATACAAGCCTGATAAGGGTAAACTGGGTGCATGCATCACACCTAAGTGTGTGTGGTAAATAGATGGTAATAAAAATACAACACATGACCTTGCAGGTGGGGCCTGGTTAGGTTTATTATTATTTTTTTTGTTTATTTATTATTATTATTATTATTATTATTATTATTATTATTATTACTATTATTATTTTCTCTATCTCTTATCTCTATTATTATTTTTCTTTGCATTTCTTTTTTCTTCACTATCAGCGCAGAATCCAATCCAGGTTCTTGGGCTCTAATGGGCAGTCATCATCTATTTAATTGATAATATTTTTTGTAGGATGTGGGCAGATCCTAGTAGAGCAATCTTTTGCAATTCGGTAATGTTGATGTTTCCTGGAACTTTGCTGATTTGCCTGTCAATGTCTTCTTGATTACTCCTAGTGCTCCAATGGCAACTAACACAGTTAATTTTTAATCATTCACCACATTTTTGTAATCTCGATTTCCATATCTTTATAGTTTTTCAGCTACTTTAATGGGTGTATTCTGATCAAAAGGTACTGCCATATCAATTAACATACATGGTTTTTCTTTCTTGGTGTTAGTAATGATGTCAGGTTTGTTGGCTTGGATGGTTCTATCAGTGTGGACTTGCATATCCCAGAGGATAGTAACTTCTTCATTTTCTGTAACTGTTTCTGGTTGGTGATGATACCACTTGTCAGTTTTTTTGATGTTGTAATACTGTAAGATCTTCCAGTGCATGTCTGTTGCAGCATTGCTATTCCTTTTGATGTATTCTGTCTTGGCTAACTCAGGGCACCCAGCTGAGATATGGTCAATACTTTTGTCATATTTGTTACATAATTGGCAGAGTGGATTCCTTTGGTCATGGGCTGCAATTATAAGCCCTTTAGTTTCCACTTTCAGACATGACCCCTTCAGCCAGTCATTTGTTTGCTTATAGTCAACATCAGTATTTTTTATTCTTTTCATTCATCTTTGAGCTTTGAATCCCATCACCTTCATTTATTCCAAGGTATTTATAAGTTCCTTCTTGGTCTAATTCCTTTATGGTGGTATCTTGATTGGGAACAATGTTGGGTGTTTTTGTTAGTTTCCCTTTGATGAAGGAACTCAATGGTGCTAGAGCAAGACAAAAAATGAGAGATAGTGTAACTCCTTGAAATATTCCACTGTTGATGTTAATTCTTCTGGAGTTCATGATTGTTATGAACTATAATTTATTATTATGAACTATGATTTATTATTATGAACCATTGTTATGAACTATAATTTGCTATGAACTATGATTCGCCAAGAACTCTGAACTTCTAATTTAGTCTGTTAGACTTCCTGTTGTGACTTGCATTTAGGTTAGCGGTTTCACTGTATCAATCACCATTTTGTAAACCTGAAATATAGTATCCATTGATAGCTCAGTAAAGCCTAGTTTTTACGGCAATCTTTGTGACTTTATTCATTACACTGTATCAACCACCATTTTGTAAACTTGTGATGTGGCATCCATTGATAGCTCAGTAAAGCCTAGTTTTTACAGCAATCTTTGTGTCCTTATTCATTATAATGATTCCATTGTTGTGGTTGAGATGAGGGTTGTTTTCCATTTCTTTATACTTGCACCTATGAAATTGACTACTGTTGGATTTATTTTCAGTGAGGATGGATGTTAAGATTTTGTACATTGTTGGTAAGCAAGTAATTGGATGATAGTTCTTCAGATTTTTGGTTTCTTCCATTTTAGGAAGTAGATAAGTTAAACCTTCAGTCAGCCAATCAGATGCCTTTTCAGGGTGTTTTAAGATGTCATTATAGGCTGTAGTTAACTTGTCATGTAGGCTGGAGAGGTTCTTGAGCCAAAAATTGGCTATTCCATCATTTCCTGGTGCTTTCCACTTGGAAGATTTCATAATTGCAAGTCCAGCTTCTTCTTTTGTGATGTCTATCCATTTTTGTTGATCTTAATTTTTGAACATTTTTTCTTGATCTTTGATCCATAGGGTTTTGCCATTATGGGTTTTGATGTCCTCCCAAATTTTACTCCAAAATTCTTTGACGCCCTGCATTTCTGGTGTATCACTGACCTCAACTGACTTCTGTCCAAGTTCACAGTAAAATCTCTTAGTGTCTTCTTTTAAGGTCTTGTTTTGCCTGTAAAATTTGCTCCATTTTTCAAATCCACATCTTCTCTGAGCATTTGCTTGTATTTGCTCTTTAATTATTTCTTTTACTTCAGTAAGGTTTTGGTTTCTTCGGGAGTTGTATTTCCTTTCTATATTCTTGATCTTATGTTCTTTCACACAGGAACCTTTTTCTAGTTCTGAGAGGAGGGATAATTCCTTTTTTTTTGTTTCAATATATTTCTCAACCTTCAGTTTAACTTTATTATTATTATTATTATTATTATTATTATTTATTATTATTATTTATTATTATTATTATTATTATTATTATTATTATCAATATTATTAGCATTCAGTTTATACATATTTGCAGATTTTATGGATAAATAATTGCAGGGAGATGCCAAGTGCTTTGAGAAACACTGGAGACAATTCATATTCAACATTTACATCTCTTGGCAAAAAGAATTTGTATATGGTATTCATTTGGTTTGGATGGCCAGTCATAAAAACAAGTTGTAGACTTGCTTTAATCATCCTTGTTTTCGTCAGCCAATCACAAAAAGATGCAAACTTCCCCAGCCCTGCCATTGTTTTCTCTGCTGATAAAAATTTTCCTGACTAGTGTTTTCTTATTCTAGTATCTTGGTCCATTGGATTGCCAGAAGAGAAACCTTTGACCAATATAAACATGTTTTATTTGCAACATTTTACTTTTACTTAACAAGAAGGCAATGAAAACAAAAAACATTGACTTAGATCTCTATAATGATTGTGTGGGTAAGGTGACTAAAGTGTAAGAAAGCATTAAAATGAGCATGTAGAGCACACCTTGATAGTATTTATTGGAGCGAGCTCTACCTTAATATGCTCTTTCTATTTATATAAACAACAGTTGTGTGAGGTTTTTTTCTTCTTTGTTAACTGTTTTATATAAATTCATTATGTTTCACAATGCCTCACCTCTGGTTCAAGTCCTCTGTTCACATTATAACACAATCAAAACCTCCTAATTGCCCTAGTGTTGTACTTATGACCTAAATGTAACAGGATGAACTTGGGGCCATGCAGGAATGACAGAGATCCAAGGATGTCTGGTGCAAATTTTATTAGAAACAAATTATCTCCAAAATAAAATGGGAACAACTAACAGATTCTCCCTCTGTCAGACGAAGCCTTGTTTCGTTGGGAGATATCTCAAACGTCTTACAATACCCAACTCCAAACTTTACAGAAGACTCAGGAGAAAAACTCCAATATTTATGGTAACTGATCATGGGTTGGGCAACGTTTTTAGATTCTCACACTTAGCTGACAATTACGGTACTTTCCAGATCTTAAGGTCAAACGGACATAAAAATATGCCAACTGTCTACTGAATCAGACAATTGTTGCATAAAGAAACATGTAATGTTGCAGTTCCCACAATATAAACAATTTGATGTTACCCCACAACTTTTAGCACACTTGTTTGTGCACATCTGCTTGCACAGTATTTCCTATCTCATCTTATGTCTAAGATATTACTACACGATCACGAGGAAATAGAAACTTGGATAATATTATACCAAAATTAGTGTCTTGAGGCATCCTGGTGAGCCTCTCACATAAAAATGATGTACTTATTGCCGTTAAAACCTATAACTTTGGCATGAAAGAATCTACATATTAATCTCAAAAATTAATATAAACTTGTGGAGTTTTTGCTGATGTTTATTGTACTGCAGAGTACCACTCCCGAATAACCACTGTATCTCTCATCAGATGGATTTAATAACACCTTAAGTGCTTAGTCATTAATTTAACAAATGCAGCCACTCTGTCATAATAGACAATCATGCTAAACATCTAGCTTAAATTGAAATAATGTGGTTACATCCAGTAGATAACTAGGACTTTTATGCATTTTAGATGTATTAATTAGATAAGGTATAATGCAAATAAGAAAATTTAGTCAGTGCTAAGATAAATGACCATTAAGAAAGTACTACTAATCTGGAAAGAGTTTTTATAAGAGGCTGGGAAGATGGCAAACCAAAGAAGATATCCTGTTCTTCATGAAAGGTAACATTTAACAGATTATATGCATGGGTGAGCCAAAGGCCTCTCTCACACACTGTTGCACAAATTTGAAGAATACCTGCTGACCATATGAAAGGGACAGAGTTTTATCTGCTATTCAATGGAGGTGCTAGTGAGAAAAGAAATGATGTGTGTAATTCAAAATAGTGATTCTAAATGCCATATATGTATATAATTGAGAGACAACAATTATGATTATATTTTAGAGCTTCTGCATCTTTGGGTTAAAATACCTATTTTGTTTAACTGTAAAGTCAAAAGCCTATAGAATTTATATATTAGGACTTCAAGAAAGTTAAATGAAGAATATGTTGTATGAAGCTACTGTTAGGGACAGGGGAAGATTGCACTGGAAATGTGAATCATGACCAGTACTTTATGCAGGAAAATACTGAGTGCCAGCAGCAATGATGATTTTGTAAAACTAGGAAGAAAGTCAATTATAAACATCACTGATATAGTTGAGTACAAATTGACTCCTGACCTTAATGAAAGGCATTAAGGTCAGGATGATTTTCTTCATTTGGTATAACAAAATTTGTGAAGCTATACCCTCTCTATTGAAATTCATAATTTTTATGGGTGCACAGCATGTGAACTAGTTTTTGGAGGACTATTTTTTTAGAATTGTGTTTCTATTGAAGTCATTAGACAATCTTAGTTGGATAGATAGGTAGGGAGACAGATGAACTGATAAAAGATTTAATAAAATAGTCATTTGTGGTTATATTGTATATGTGGATTTTTGAAATGTATTTTGCTACTGACAGTTATTAAAAAGTCAGTCAGATCTTCCATGGCTGGAGCAGAAGAAACAGGATATAGACGAGGAAAGACAAAAGGAGAAAAAACGATTGCAAGTGACAGGATTTGGAATACCAGAGAGAAACAAGACCTCTTACTTTAAACCCTATTCATCAGGTGGGTACCATGTATGGACTGGATATACTAAAAAATTTTACATCTACCAATTCAGGTTTATTTGTAAGCCTTATCTGACTTTATATTCTTTCATCATGTTCTCTTAGAGAATGGTCTGTTGTACATAGTAATGTAGCTTATATTATATTTTTCTCCCCATACTGTAATTTAGTTTTATTTTTATTAGTTGCCTTTGTATTATCACTGCTAATTTTCATATTTTTCCCCAGTAATAATTATTGCATTAAACATAAATAAACTCCATAAACCTTTCATATTGTAGTATTCCTGTGATGCCTAAATCAGTTGCAAAAAAATTACTTGTTGATGTCACTATCACAATTTGAAAATCTAACCCCATAATGACATAATGCATCTTGTTGCTAATATGTAACTGGTGTATAATTTATTAATTAAATGTATTCATCTGTAATCCTATAGTTCTTTATATAATTTGGTTTGCAATAGTGTTTTGAGTTCTGGCAAGGTGGTTATTCCTCCACTTTTCTTATGTTGTTGGTTTTATCTGCCCTCTAGGGAAAAGGTGGTTATTTCAACAGGATTGTTTTTTGACAATTCTCAAATGTCACTAGTGTGTTTTTGTCAGAGTTCTCTTTGCAAATTGATTAGATTTTGAACTCTGCCATTATGAATTCAAGTTTGATTGGAAAGTTTATTCATGGGCTTAATCAATACAAATTTCCCAGTATGGATTACCATTTGGTAGTTTTCTGGAAAGAGTTAATTTCAAGGTATTTCCCTTTCAATGCAAACATTTCAGTCATTAACTATTGGAGTCTTGCTACCCACCTACTTGAAAAGTTTCTAATGTTGTTCCTGATTTCAACAATGGAGATGATTTGTCTGATCGTGGAAAATATGGTTAAGTCTTCTTTCTGTTTTTAGTACGTTCTTTGAACAGCTTACAAGAAATGCACTGGTAGAATTCTTACAGTACCTATGCCTCTTTGTTGATGTTCAAGACAAATTTAGAGAATCTTGATCAACTGGTGACCTTTTGACTGTTGTCATAGAATGTACCTCCAGGTGAAGGGTATGCTATAGCTTTGGAAATTTCCATGGCATTCGATAAGGTGTGGAACACTGGCTTTCTTCGAGGGGTTTCTCGTTATGGTATTCAGTTCATTTTCTCTTATCGTAAAATGCTTGTCAAACTGGATGGAATTACATCGGATGAGCTGTTATTGTTGTTGTTGCTGTTTTTGCTGTTGTTGTGTAAGTCGCTGGAGGCAGAGGGGAAGACCACTCCGACGAGCCTGATCCGGCTCCATAAAACAAGAAACCAACCTCCCGCCACCACCGAACAAGTAAATATCCAGAACCCACAGTAACGCCCCTCCAGTATGTATCTGTGACCAAGTACCTAGGTTGCACCGGGAATATCTCTCTCAACTACAGGGACATCGGAGACGCACATTTTCTGGTTGGCTTTTCATTGGTGAGACAGAGCCAACAGTTGTTATCCTACCTTTTTCAGGATTACTCCTGGGTGCCACCTATACATACTAGCAACACGGCACTGAAGAGCACCAGCAACCCACAAGCAAGGCAGATCGATTTGGAAAGAAACTTCAAACAATTAGCCTTCACTTACCAACCGGGGTGCACAACTTCCAAAATCATTTTCCAAATCCACTACGAACCAGATTGGAAATCACAATAACGACGAGATCGATTTCTTCGATGTTACGGAAGAACAGCTTTGAAGTGAAGGCCGTTCGTAATTGACCAGTCAGGAGAACCTAACTGATAAGCATCAAGGCGGCACCACGTGGAGGTTGGCCTTCGTTGACGCCCACATCTGATGAGTATTCTATTAATGCTTGTGTTCCATAAAGTTGTTTTTTGACCCAACTATTCCTTCATTGCATTAATGATCTTCCTGATAACTTTCCACAGTTCGTCAACATCTGTGCTAATGACACTACCCTGTACTCTGGCATTGACCACAAGGCAACTCAGCAGGGCCAAGTCAGACTTGAGGAAGATTTGACGTCTGAGCTTCAGGTTGTCAGAAAATAGGGGAGGTAAAAAAAAACAGTTTCTGTCGATGTTTCAAAAACAAAACGTGTATAGAAAAAAGGCCGAGTCATTTATCTCTCTCCAATATTCACAGACTATCCCTCTGATGTTAACCTTGGAGAATGTGCTTCTCCTTTTGAGGCATGCCTATCGATGAATATGTTTGGGTTGTCATTTTCCCCAGATCTTTCTTTGGGTTCATATATTCAATTTGTTGGTAAATCTGCTTTTAAAAAGGTTTTTTCTTTGTATCCTGCCAGAGAGTACGTTATGCATGAGGGCATCTTGTATCTTTAAGTATATCGTCCTTTCTTGCATGAAGTACTGTTGTCACATCTAAAGAGGTGCTCCCTCATCTTATCTTGATGTTCTTGATCGAGTGCAGAGACGTGTTTTTAACTTGATCGGTCCAAATCTTGATGCTACTCCGCAACAGTTGTTTCATCGACGAAATGTGGGTTTTCGTTGTCTTTTCGTAAGTATTATCATGAGAAGTATTCTAATGAGCTGCCGTTCGCTGGAATTTAGTCTTCCAGCTCATTTTCTTGCATCTCATTCTATTCTTTTCTATCAAAGTCTTCATCCCTTTGCAGTTGTTGCCTCGATGTATTGAATCTTTCTTTGAATGTAGTTTTTACTTCGGAGGGTTGCATTGTGGAACTCTTTTGGTTTTGATTGCTTTCCTCCATCATGACTTAAATGTAATGTTTTGAATTGAAAATTTAACTCTGGCCCCTTGGCTTAATATTTTCTTCCCCGTCTTCCTTCAGAATTTCCAACACTAATTGAGATTTCCCTTGTATGATTCTAACCCTAATGATTCTAAAGCATATTGAAAGCTGTACGGAGTCGAAGTGACAGTACAAGAATCTGATCGGTAATTTACTCACCGGCGTTTAGCTCCTTTTAATAGGACTTAAGGATTCAACTTACAGTTTCATGACTAATTTTCGGATTGTAAACAAAAGCAATGAAGAGTGGTAGTTAAAGTTGTCACAAAACAAGAGCCATTTTTTGCTGATCACTGGAACGTGGCCCAACTGTTTTTGTGTTGAAATTTAAATGCCGGAAACAACTTTGCACCCCATCGGTCATGTTTGGTGAGGGTTGTCTTTAATCCGTAAAAAAATTGACCACTAGTCATGATGGTAAATTCAAGTGTCAGAAAAGTATTTAGCGCTGCTGAATACTTATTTTTTGATGTCGTAAAACATAGAGTGTTTTGGCAACATTTTATGACATATTCACCCATCGTGAGGCAAAGTCTGTAGATGTGCATTTGGAATTTATGTGGTGGTTGAGGGGCCAAATATTTCAGTTTTTGTTGCAGACATATACGCAAATATATGTCAGTGATACGATATTGCGCTTTTTTTACGATTTATTATGGTTGCATTTCGAGTGACATGAAATCAATAGGTGTGGTGGAAAATGAAAACTGTAGGTTATTGGAATTCACTAAACAATGTTGCCGAATGATAGAGGCACGAAGAACAAAGGTCCTATTCACAGATAGAAAGAAGAAAGAAATTATCACTTTGGATGTGACGATTCCCAGCGATGAAAGGGTTGGAGACACAAAACCTATGAAGATTGATAAGTACCAATTACTAGGGGAAGATGTAGGTAGAATTGGGATATTGAAATAATCACCACAGTAATACCTGTGGTGATTAGTGCATTGGGAGCTAGCTGGTATGGATCAGTAAAGCATATGGACACAAATAAACTTAAGATCAGGCTACAAGTGATACGAAAGACGGGACTTATAGGCACAGTTAAGGTATTGAGAAAGGTTTTATCACAGGCACAGCCTTCATCTTGATGAGAGTGCTTGGTATCTCAGGGTTATCTCAGGGTATCTCATGATAGTAAGTGTGGAATTCCCATCATAAGATGGTGCTTATAATTGAAAAACTATTTATTTATAATGATAATGATTATAATATTAATGATATAACAATAATGGTAATAATAATGATGATAATAATAATGACAATAACAAGAATACTTTGTTCTGGGTATTTATGGGACAACTCCCCACGGCTGTGGAGTTTCGATTTAAGCGAGTGAATTCACTATTGCCATAACTACTTTAAGGTCAAACTTGGGCAATATGTAGCACATGTTTGCCCATCCCGAGATCATCATTACCTTATTGGTGTCTGGGAGAGTAAAGGCTGCCTCATGGGGAGTAATGTTTTCTTAATTTTTGGCTTACAGCCGAAGTCGCTAAAAACATCGGTGCCTATGACACCCTATCATTAATATGAGTGAAAATTTAGAAACACATATGTTGACAACAACATAAATCGGGCTGGTGATTCAAGTAAAACCTCCGGCAGATGCCGGATGAGGAGCGCAGGCTTGGCCGTCATTAAGTTGAAATGAAATGATGTAAGCAATTAAACATAGCGTTAATGGAATGTTACTATTCAAATTACTGGGCTAATGATGTAGAACACTTGAAGAGACTACGGGAAACGAATGTTTAACTTCGAAAAAATGTGACTTAACGGACGCAATGGAAGAAATACTTGGTAATTAGGCAAGAGCTATCAAGAAAATACAGTGGTTGTCACCATTAGAATTAGAGAATATCAAGAGAAGGGTACTTCGTGTTGAAACAAGCACTCCTGTATACGAAAGTGGTGATCTGAACGAAAATAAAGAAAAGCAGATTAGGAAAAGTACCCAAGATTAAGGTGAATGTTGAGTTGATTGATTGATTGATTGATTAGCATTGGGGAGCATATTATGGCGAGGGGATGGCTGAGATATTGATAACTGAAGTTATATTCCATAGTAGATTCAAGAAAGTAGACAAAGGGTAAGTTAGTGGACATTTGAAAAGGTTCCCTTAGTGGACCAGTATTTGAAAATTCGTAGGGAGTTCAGATATTACTTTTTCAGTTACCTTGGTTACAAACAAACAAGAATACAAGTCAACAGATGTATAGTTACCTTGCCGGGGTAACTACCCAAGATCTGTTTTATATGTATCTGAGCTATAGGATCAGAAAGAGGTTTTTTTTTGGAAAAAAAACTAAAATCGTAAGTGTTTGATCAAGAAAATCACAACCTCAAATCATTGAGAGTTGAGATATAGTATTATGTTTATGTAGAGATTTCCCTTCCTATGAGTGGTCTTACACTGGAAATAACTAAGATTCACCACTTTGCAATGTTAATAACTTTACTTTAAACAATATGAATATGTTTTATTTTTGAAATTTAAACTTTTTTAGCTTACTCAAAACATACTGGAGGAACAACACAGACTGCATCAAAGTACCGGTGTGAGCTATGTGTACGGAATTTTAACGGCCCGAAGCCGTACAAAATGCATTTAGCAAGTAGAGCACACAAAGAAGAAGAAGAACGCATACAGGGACTCTAACACAATCGCACTAAAGCATGTAAGACCCTTTAAATTTTAGTCACCTGACCATTGTCTTTGGCTAAAAATGCCAATTTTAATATCTATCTCATATTAACATTTCTTCAGTGTTTGCTAGATATTACTGAGCTGCCCAATGCTTCCATTGTATCCATTTTACATAAACAGAGTAAATTTTGATAAATACAGTGTAGCTTGGGGGATTTTGATATCAGTATAAATGAACCAACGATCTCTTCCGAACACTGTCGATCAAAAACTCTGTGTAAGCTTTTACAATGAAGAGTATTTAAAGAAACATTTTTACAGAATTGTATTGTATGGTTGTAGTTTGGTGCTTTTTGCTTTTTTTAATTGGCTTCAGCCACATTGCTTTTTTACGGCCCTTTGAGGGTTTCTTTAAACCTAATTCAGTTTGATGTAAATATATTTTAACTGTTGTAAAATATTGATGCTTTTACCCTTTTAAACTACGAAAATTGTTTTTGTGGTGTAATTATAATAACTATTGTTTGAATGGACATAGAAAAAGGCTTGTTCACTTTGCCGGACTCCTAAATAATAACATGTTATTATTTAGAAGGCCATTCTCAACTGCATGTACTTTGTACTTAACTTATATTTATTATGTACAGCTAAATGCGATCAATTTGAAATTTTAACACGTACACAGTACCTGGAATGTTAAAAATCGTGTACTGATTGTGCGAATGATCATATATTACCACAATGCGAGTCTGGGTCGGGATGGTAACGCTGCCGCACAATGCAATAGACAGTTTACTAAAGCTCATTTTTTCTTTGATCCAACAGATATTTCTCTATTTTTCAGACGGACTGGCAGGTATAATGGACCCAGTTAAATGCGCCAAGCATGTTTGTTGTTTTCCCGACTTTGTAAAGTGTTTAACCAGAAATAATTATTACGAAATGCTGCTTATACCGAGTCCTGTAGAGAAATATCCTGCTGGTTAAATTTTGCCAAATCAATCCTTTTTTCTTTCAAAATGTTACTTTGCTGGCAGTTGATCAAAGTTGGTTTCGATTCCGATTCCGATTCAGATTCAGATTCAGATTCAGATTCAGATTCAGATTCAGATTCAGATTCANCTGCCGCACAATGCAATAGACAGTTTACTAAAGCTCATTTTTTCTTTGATCCAACAGATATTTCTCTATTTTTCAGACGGACTGGCAGGTATAATGGACCCAGTTAAATGCGCCAAGCATGTTTGTTGTTTTCCCGACTTTGTAAAGTGTTTAACCAGAAATAATTATTACGAAATGCTGCTTATACCGAGTCCTGTAGAGAAATATCCTGCTGGTTAAATTTTGCCAAATCAATCCTTTTTTCTTTCAAAATGTTACTTTGCTGGCAGTTGATCAAAGTTGGTTTCGATTCCGATTCCGATTCAGATTCAGATTCAGATTCAGATTTGCATTGCCATTACGATTCAAAATACGATTTACAATACGATTCACGAGGTCTTTGTTCTAGCATAGACTTTTTGAAAGACAGGCACATCAAGATGCTGCTGCATACTTCATTAACGATTTTACAACAAAAAAAAACAGAATAGCAACTAACAAGAGGTTACTGAAAAATAGGTCCAAGTTTGGCAAAGAGATAAAATGTTTGATCCTACAAAAAAAATTTTCCTGCAGAAATATTCTTTATTTCTCCAACACAGGACCAGAGCTGACAATAGGCTATTATTCTACTATTACAGGAAAACTGCTCCAAGATTTTTATTTTCATCGAGAGTCTACTTTTTTGGGAGATTGTTCTTTTTCTCTAATAAAGGCCTAAATATGGCAATAGGCTAAAAAAGAACTAAATACTAAAACTCTCAAATATTATAAAAATGCTATTTCTGTAAATTTACTTTCGACTCCTCTAACTTATGCCTAGATTTGACAAAGGCCGAAATCCTCTTAAGCGTAACACGCAATTTACAGACACTAAAGCCCCAAAGCCTGTTTAAAAACTATTTCTGTGAATATTTTTTCGATTTCCCAAATACTGGCCAAGATTTGACAAAAGACTAAAAACAGAAATCAATTGAAAAAAAGGACGTCTGAAAACTCATAGCATCAGACCTTATCAAAAAGCATTCCTGCAAATATGATTTCGATTGCCCAGATGTAGATCTGGGTTTGACAAAAGGATGAAACCATAACTCAATTTTGAAAATTGATTTCTAAAAACTAGAAGCTTTAAACATTATAAAAAAGCCATTTCTGAAAATGTATTTTCAATTTCCCAAATTTTATTGAGGATTTAACAAAAGACCGAAATCCAAAACTACCTAAATAAGCAATTTCTAGAGTCTACAAGCTTCAAACCTTACCAAAAAGTTGTTTCTTTGACAAAATTTCCACTTTTCGAAGGTAGATTCAGATTTGACATAAGAGTGAAATACAAAATCACGTCACTCCGCGATTTCTAGAAGCAACAACCCCCAAACTTTATCAAAAATCTGTTTCTGAAGAAATTTTTTCTTTTTCTCCACGAAACCCTAGATTAGACAAAAGGCAGAAATGCAAAAGGGACAAGTTTTCGAGGTTTTAAAAACAGGCTTAGATTTTATATCTGTAAAAAAAATCGAAACATGGTCATAAATTTGCTTGCTAAGCCCGGCTGATCCTAGAATCGTACGCAAAGTGAATTACTTGAAAGTTTGCGAATTGTTATTTTCACGGCTATGTTCACAAATTTTAGCGTCAAAAAGTATGGTGTTGTTTACTTAGATACATTAGGAATATGTTTACAAGTATTGTAGGAAAACGTGAGTAGGTTATGACTTCTATCAATTAACATTAAATAGTAAGGTGTTAATTGTACTGTGGGTAATTTTTTACCTTCTGTTGCAGTTAACACTGCCCTTTGATAAAATGAATAAAATAATCCTGGGAAACAATTAAAATATATATTATATGTGGCTAATTTGGTTAAAATAAAACTATACTTTTAGCGAGAATAATGAGAAATGTTGCGAGGAACTTCGTTTTCAAGGCAGATGAAGAGCATTGGATGCTATTTTCGAGTTCCTTTTGGACGGGGTGAAATTTAGCTGTTTTTTAGGCAAGTATTCTCAACAATATTTGTACATTACAATACCAATTTATTCGTAAATTAAGTTTTAGTTAAGAGGGTAGGTTAAAGGACACGCATTGAATGTGTCGTCAAGTTAAATCTCAAAAAAAGACATTTTAATCAGCATAATTGATCTAATGTGGTGTTGCTGTAAAATTAGTTGTAAAAAAATTAGTTTTACTTTCTTGTTATGTATTACTTCATTTTCAAATTACATGTTTTTAGCCAATATATTTTGCTCTAGGACATGGCATCACAAAAGTCTTAAATGGCAGCTGCCGTGTTTGGTTAAATTTGACAACCGTCTGAAACTTTATCGAGGGTTGAACTTACTATCTCCTGTAGTATACATTAAAGAATGTAAGGAAAACAAAACACCTAATATTCCAAATTATTTAGCAAGCATGGTCACAAAAAGCCAACTTTCTCATCTCCGGAATAGCCCCAACTGATTTGCCACGTAATATGTTGATTAATTTTGAGTTTCGTTCAGGTATCATTCAATAAGTATATAGCGGCACAATTATATATTTTCGCCAGAAATGGTGCAGAAACATTTGTTACAAAAAGTAGGGTGAGCTCCATATTCCTTTACACTTAGTCTTATAACAATTCCCATTTTTTAATATGTGAAGGGTGCTTTTAATTGCTGCATAAATTACATAGTGTATCTTGTTTGCAGTCTGTATTCATTTTTCGTAATTCTACATTCAAACAGTTAATAGGCGGTATATTATTTTATGATTGATTTCAGGAGGTGCCCGTCCATGAGCAACTGGGAAAAAGAAAATGCTTCAATTTCATGACTTGCAAATATATTAGGTATGTTTGGGGAAAACGTTGGGGACCCTGCTTTCAACAGAGATTTCCCCCAAATATGGAGCATTTATTTCATATCAAAGAGCCGTTTGCGAAGAAAACAAAATAAATCTACGATTAATTTTTAGTTTAAAAAGAAACGCTATGAACATTCAAGTTGAGAAAAGAGGAAGAAAACATTGATCACAAAGAACAATCGAAGCTGTTAGTAATGGTATATTGAGCAATACCAGCAGTTTTGAATATAGTATTGCTGATAACTTAAAACAAATGGGAGAAACAATAATGACTACAGATACAACGAATACTGGTTCCAACGAGACATATTTCTAGTAACGCCAGTGATGTTTATTCAACAAACTATGTAAGAAGTAGTACTTTTACACAGGATTTTGCATGTAGATGTTAACATCAAAATTTCTACATTGCCCATTCATGGTAATAACATTTCCAAAGAAGGAAAGCTTAGCCAAAGGATAGGTGTCGTTATTCCTGAATTTCAGCTTGAAACGAAAATGATAAAAACGATGGCGAAGCAGCGGATCAGATTTCCAGTTCAAACAAATTGTCTTCTATCAGGATGGTAGCATGTTTTCAACATAATACTCAAGGCTTACAACATAAGCTGCCCATTGCAATACAAGGATATTAAATTGAAGGCCGCCGATAAAGGAAAAAATAAAAATTGTCCCTGTTGGAAGAGCAAACCTGGGTTGTGGTTCTTGCGATTTTCAGATTGTTTTCATTTGGTGGGAAAGTGAGTCCTTAATGATAGAGATTCACTTTAAAGGAGACTCAAAGCACAATAACAGAGTTGCACGAGCGAAAAATCGCATTCCTAGAATACGCTACCACAAAGAATTAGGGAAAATTCCAAATTTAGTGTCATCAGTGGTTTGTAGAGAACAGCTTCAAAAAATTGACCTGACAGATTATGCAAAGGCCAAAAGAGAGCAATCTTGTCTGTAAACCCTTGGCAAGCGATAAACAAGAGCCAGAAAGGACCAAACAAATGCTGCAGATTTAGCTAAGCTTATATATGAGCTGAAGAAAGAATTGTAGAAGGAAGACCTTGTGGAGGCCAATTGTATGCCCCATTCTTTTGGAAAAAATCTTTGGCTACATACACAACAGCATAATAACAAGCGGCACCAAAAGAAAGTTGTACTCACTGACAAAGCGACGATACGGTTGTATGGATGAATTGCCAATTTGATACTTTTTTAAGCTACTGGTAATGTTGTGAAACCAATCTTAAACATGAGCATGATATTATTTTGTACGCCAATGACTCTACATCCTTATGGAAAGGCACAATCCATTACCGATATTGCAATACATAACAATATATTATGACACTGAATCCATCAAGGATAAGTTTATTCCAGAGCAATGGGACAGAAAAATATTAGTGGAAGGACTTAGATAAATGTACGTATTATGTTGACTTAAGCAAGGCAAGTGAAAATACTGCATTGAAAGAATACAACAATAAAACGTTGCAAGGCTACTTGGACAGAAATATCGAATAGTAAGAGATGAAGCTGGAAAAGAAGAGTTAGAATGTGTATTTATGCTTATATACTCTGCTCAACCTTATAAAATTTGTAGAAGAGCAGCTGACAGAAGCTTTGAAAGGCTCACTTTTTGATGAAAATGTATCATCACAGCAACAATTTGCTATGCGCTTTGTTAATAGAGTTAAGCAGTACACAACCTTATAGGACGTTAAAAGCATAACAAAAACGTCTACATCATTTTTTGAAGCAAACGTTATGAAAAGAATGTTAAAACACCTTTGTTTGAAATGGCATTTGTTATCAATATTCATGATCCCTGCATAAGTGAAATTCTTGATGAAGGCAATGCAACGTGCGGACAGTAGTAAAGCAGAGACCATGGAAGAGAAAAACAGTGCTGCCCATAGCTTTTGGAAAAGGAAGTTACAAGAAGTCAGAAGTAAATTGGATGAAGAGAATAAAAAAGTTACAAACAAGTAATATTTGCTAGCTTTTATGGACTATTTCAAAGAACTCGAGCTGCTTTTTGTGCTACTTTGGACAGTATTTTTAGTTGGCTATTTGTGGGGGTTTAATAAAAATTTCCGCGAAGTGAGGGAAGGCATATCTTTTGACTGCACGACCAACGGACGCGTTAAGGGTTATTTTGGGCCCACTAAAAGGCCTTTGGAAAATATCCTTTGATTGTTTTGTGCAGAGGAAATATAACAGTAGGTTCGGATGTAGGAGGCAGTTCGATGGAATAATTGCTTGTGCTAAAACAGAAGATCAATCTGCCGTCGGTAGCACCGACAGAATCTATTTTGATACTTACAGGATTTAATGAATGCAGTACGAAGAATGGTAAAGGAAAAATTAACGAGTTCACCATGGAACAAGGTGCCAGTGAGCAAGACCTAGAAAGAAGGGATAGTGTACATTTTAACATGCCAAATTTGAGGGATTGTACAAAGCCACCAAGAGCACTTGTGAATTGAAATACAAGGTAAGAAAAAAGGGAAAGTTTGATGTATCCACCAGCGAAATAACTAAATTTCGGCCAAATAAAAGAAAAGAATGAAGAACAGAATATAGATCGAGCTTGACAGAGAAGTTTTGACCCGAAACCAAAGGAAGAAGAGTCACTGAGTCTAAAGAAGAAAATTATGGAATGTTTAAAGAATGTCTTTGGTATTCGGAAAAGAGGAGTAAGAAATTAAAGATAAATGGTGTAGTTAAGATTCTAATTAGCAACAGACTTAAACACATTGTAAGAAAAAACATACAAAAGGCTAAAAAAAGGCTCGGGAAACCTTTTTGTAAATAGAATTAAATACGATAGTACGTTAAATATGTCCAAGAAACTTCAAGTCAAAATTGAGGTTTAAGCTAATGAAAATGAGCTATTTTGTAAATAACAGGAGATTAAGAAGTTAATTTAATAAATCCGATACAAGAAGGCAGCATAGTAATGGATTTGGTAACGTCCGAAGAAAAGTGTGGCCCAGAGTTGAGGCAGAAGTGGCAGTGTCTTATGCTGACAGAACAAAGAGCATCTAAAGCATGTGGAAACAACTTTCTGAGGCTGAGAGAGACTGCGACAAAACCTGTGCTGCAGTGTATTTTTGGAGTAGAAAGTGATTCTGGTTTGTGGGTAAAATGCAATCGTTGTTAAAAGGACTACCACATAACAGTGGGTCGGTATCTAGTTTATATTTTGAAAATTTGCTCCATTTTTCGACTAACCGTTTCGCATTTCCACATACCCCATGTCGTATATTGATGAGTTAAATTTTGACGCATAACACGAAAGAGTCCATTTGTTACAGCATTGCAACTTTTTATGACAAATGGCAGCGGAAATCAAGCAAGATCAAAGCTAATTTGAGAGATATGCAAAAAAGTAGGCAACTTGTGATACAGTTGCCATTAAGAATGTCACAACCAAAGGGGGATTGAGTAAGTCTCAAATAGTTGCTTGCTAAATACTTTAGTGCAGGCTATTTGTGACACATGCATTTTATGACACATGCTGTCACCCACCAGTGAGAAAGCGCCAATGATCAACAAATGTTTACATAGAATATAATTTAGCTGCAGATCAAAAGCTATACCAATGAAGGTTGAAGGTAGGTTGGAGAAAAGTGTGGCAAAGAAAGTAGGTATGTAATTAACTGATAATGCCTGGCAAGGTTCAAGGGTAGCTTACTTACGACTTATTGCATTGCAAACACCAGCTACCGTGAACGATTTTTTCAGTACCACAGTAGCAGACACATTGATTAAACTGCAACAAGATTACAGTTGAGGCTACCAAATCATCAATCGTGCCGATTAATAAGTTAGACCATGATGAAGAAGTAAGTGTACAGTTGCCCGATTTAATGCCAAATGCATTATATGGAAAATATAAAGTTGTTGAGCATTATAATTGTGAAAGCTGTGGTAATTCCCATATAGACAGCATGTTGATGTGTAATATGTGTAACCAGATGAGATTTATTACATAATCACCGGCATTGCTAAGGCGAAACTCCATTTCTTGATAATTCCACAGGTGGAACCGAAGGTATTTAGCGAGTTCACCCAATGAAATGGCTTAACAATGTGGGGATGACAGCATTTATATAGTATCTTATTATCACTAAAGGTTAAATGTACTAAAATAAATGTTAAGAGTACATACATGGCAGATAAATTTTTTTGGGGAAAAACTAACGAGGGTCAAATTCCTATATAGGCTATTCCAGAGATTATTTTCAATAAAGGATATCTGCAAGTACCATCTATATATTCATTTTTACAGGTCATCACGAAAATAGTCATTGGACAATCGCCGCGTTTTTCCCCGAAATGAATTCTAATTCATTGCGATAACTTTTTGGAAGTTGAAAATGACGTATTTCATGTTCTTTTACCATTTCTCAAAACGGTAACCGTCAATAGTGACAAAGATTAAGGACGGCGAGCTACTCAACAGTCACTGGTTTCGCCCAACAGTATCGAAAAGCAAAACGATGGAGTGAGTTGTGGTGTATACACTTGTTTAAATGCATGGAACCTAATGTGACTAAATGCTCTTCAGCTGTTGGAAACACTTGGCGAAGTTGTAAAAGTGAGATACTGGTTGCCAATGGAATTGTAATGATGGGAAACCCGGCAGTCTGAAAACGAATTAGAAAGCCAAAAGCAAAATGACATCTCATATAAGAACTCAATGGCCTTGTTATTTTAAAAGACATTAAAGGTTCCAATGGTTATTTGTCCCATCAAAGTTTTACGCTACTGGACTGTGCAAGATAGACCGTAAAGCAAGTACTGTTAGTCTGTACAAAAGAATTAATGCTCATTTTTGAGTAGTATCGAATTTAAATTTTTTTGTCAAATCTGGCCAGAAAATTTACAGATTGAAAACATTTTTACAGTTATTGCTACGTAGCGTTCAAAACTGGACTGGTATAGTTCGGCAACAACTTACTTTTGGAGTTTCAAATTTAAGTACTTTGTAAAATCAGCAATATTTTTACAGAAATAGTTTTGTTACAGGCTTTAAAATCTGCAGTTTCTAAAAAGGGCGTATTAAAGTGATTTAGAATTTCAGCCTTTTCTCAAATCTTGACCTTTATTTAAGAAATCGAAAGTATATTTTCAAAAGTAGTTTTTTTAAGCTTCGTGCTTTGCATTTTCTAATGTAATATATTAATCTTTTTAATCTCGGCCTTTCGTCTAATCTAAGACCTATTTTCTTCAAGTCGAAAAAGTTTCACTGAAAAGTTTTCCGATAAGGTTCAAAACCTGCAGATTCTAGAAATCGGTTATTTGGGCTATTTTCAATGTTTAAATCTTTTTTAAAACCTATTCAATAATCGAAAATAGTAGTACAGAAATAGTTGCAAATTCTAGTAATCGCAGGGAGTAATTTTTAATTTCGGCCTGACGTCAAATCTGTAGCCTTTACTTGTTAGGGAACTTTTCCTGTAATTTACAGTAATAGCTTTTTAATAGGGTTAGGGACTTTTAAGGCCCAGAAATTGCTTATTACGTGAGTTCTAATTTCGGCCTTTTGTCAAATCTAGCCCGTATTTAAAAAATAGCAAAACCTTCCAGTGATATAGTGTAATAGTGCAGTAATAGCCTATTGTCAGCTCTGGTCCTGTTATGGAGAAATAAAGAATATTTCTGCAGGAATAACTTTTTTGTAGGGCTCGAGCCTTTTATAGCGTAGAAATTGAAGGTTAAGTTGATCTTAAGATATCATGTTTTTTTCTAACCGGTGCCTACTTTTTAGAAGTGGACCATATTTTTTCAAAAATAGTTTTTATGTTGTGTTTCATGCTTGTAGAGTCCAGAATTATTTTGTGGTAATTTCTCATGTTATCTGTCAAATTTGGGCCTATTTTTCCTTATACCATTGTTGGTTGGTATTTTTTGTTGTTGTGAAGTTGACTTAATAAAGCATGTACCAAAGCATAAAATGCAAACTGCGATGTAAAATATACAAGAAATATATTTCGACTATCTTGTTCATCCTCAATCTATAAAGTGAACAAAAATGTTAAAAACGTATGTTAAAGCATGTACCCCCTTTTCTTTTGTTACTTGTCATTGTTGTTTTGATTTTGTAGTAAGTAATTTCTGTTTACAACCCAATGCACGTGTCGAGATAAAATGGGGCTATCAAATCGTTTGAATTATTTGATTTGATAGTTGGGTTTGCCATTCCCTGTTTTTCAGAGTTTTTTCTACAGCACTGAATCGACTTTTAAATAGCACTGACAATGCAAATCGGAATTGTATTCTTTTGGCTTTAAAATTCGTTGTCGTCATAGGCATCTGCCACTTGGTCGTTTTCCGATATACCAGGTGTCGAGAAACAGTTAAGATGGTTTTTTTGATGGCGCTTTCTCAAACTTGTTCTGAAATCTTAATGGCATCAAAAACGCTAAGTGGTGGAACCATTCTCATTGTCAATAGTGCGCTGATAATCTCCAGTGTGCCTATTTTATTGACGAAAGTGCACCTGCATGTAGTTGTTTTTACAAGGTTGCGTTTGTTGGCATAAATATAAGCTCGATGGCTTTTCTGGCATTTATATCAGGATGCACAGGGCATTTGTCCACAATGTGCCATTTTTTGTCCTCATCTTGGAATTTACGATCCAGCTTGTAAAACCATTTTAATAACTGGTTGGCATTCATTGAGTTTATTTCTGGGCACCATATCTACAGTGCTTCTTTACTCCTTGTTAATACTTACTGACTTGTTGGTAACAGATTGGTGTCTTTCCTTCCAAGACATTTGATACTGCTATTCTGGTAAATCTAATTTTGTTATTTACCACCAATATATTTAGCATTTTTTTACTTATGGAGGCTATTCAGATTGCAACTAATACAGTCCAAACTCGTCGGCATAACAGAAATCTTGTCAAAATTAGATAAAACTGTGAGCAAACTGGTCTCATTGCTTAGAGTAACCATATTAGGTGTGCATGAACCTCCATAAACTCCGCCTGTGATATTTTCGGATAACACAGCTGGTCCTAAGCCCGGATAAAGGAGGAAGGTTTGGGCGTGGGGTCAGCACCCGCACCGTAAAAATCACCAAAGCTACAGAAGCATCGACGAAAACAAACCAACTCATTCGCCAAGGGGGAGAAGGGACTCGATCTGAGAGACACATGACGCATCGCAGTGAAAGCCAAGAGGAAGCTGCGAGGCCGATTCCCCTTCTAACACCAAAGGCAAAAGTTAGAATAGCAACTTGGAAAATCAGGACTATGTACGAAACAGGAAGATCTTTTCAGGTAGCAAGAGAAATAAAAAAGTATAACATCGGAGTATTGGGTTTGAGTGAAACAAGGTGGCTACAGGCAGGACAGCAGAGACTCATATCTGGAGAGCAGATACTGTACTCGGGGAACACAGTGGAAGGAGCCCCACACACTGAAGGTGTGGCCCTGATCCTGGCACAGGAGCCACAGCGTGCTCTCATCGGATGGAAACCTATAAACTCCCGTATCATTACAGCCCAGTTTACCACCAAGAAAAAGAATATCAGACTGAACATAATACAATGCAATGCTCCAACAAATGATGCGGAAGAGGAGAAGAAAGATGAGTTTTACCATCAGTTACAGGCAGTGATAGACAAGGAAAGAGGCAGGGACATAACAGTCCTGATGGGGGATCTCAATGCCAAGATAGGATCTGACAACACCGGATATGCGAGTACTGTGGGGACAGAGGGATTAGGACAAATGAATGAAAATGGAGAGAGATTTGTAGACCACTGTGCGTTGAATCAGCTGGTAATAGGAGGAAGTATATTTCCACACAAACACATCCACAAAGCCACTTGGGTCTCACCGGATCATGTGACTGAAAATCAGATAGACCATATCTGCATAAGCCAGAAATTTAGAAGAACAATGCAAGATGTACGGGTGTTGAGAGGCGCCGACGTGTCCTCAGACCATCGTTTCTTGGTAACAACATTGAGACTACGTCTGAAGAAACACAAAATGAAAAGTAACACACGAATAAAATATAATGTGGGATTGCTCAGAAGTCAGGACACTCGAAAAGCCTTCAAAGTCAGCTTAACCAACAGTTTTCAGGCATTACAAGATCTAATAGAGGACAAAGATACAAGCATAGAGACACTATGGGAGTACAGTAAGAAACTATGGATAGATATGTGAGGCGGTTCTCGGAAAGAAGAAAGCACAGCACAAAGAGTGGATCTCCGAAGAAACAATCCAAAAACTAGAAGTGAGGAAAGGAAAAAAAGGCTGCAGTGAATTAAGTCGAAAGAGAGCAACAAACGCAAAAGCACAGGAGGAATACACAGAGACAAACAAGGAGGTGAAGAGAAGCTTAAAGAAGGATAAGCGAGACTATGTTGAGGATCTAGCTAGACAAGCAGAAGAAGCGGTAGAACAGGGAAACATTAAAGAGTTGTACTTAGTCTCTAAGAGGCTAGCCGGCAAGTACCAACAGACAGACAAGCCTGTTAATGATAGAAACGGAAACCCACTGACAACCACAGAGGAACAACTACAACATGGGTAGAGCACTTCACGGAGCTGCTGAACCGCCCTACCCCAGAGGAACCACCAGACATTCCACCAGCAGAGAAAGAACTTTCCATCAACTGTGAAAAGCCCTCCAAAGGGGAGATCAGACAGGCCATCAATAAATTGAGGAATGGTAGAGCAGCGGGGGCAGATGCAATTCCAGCAGAGACTATCAAAGCTGACATTGAGACTGCTGTGCAAATACTACACAACCTCTTCAGCAAGATCTGGGATAAGGTGGAAGTACCAGCCGAGTGGAACAAAGGAAACGTCATCAAGCTGCCAAAGAAGGGTAACCTCAGGGACTGTAACAATTATCGGGTTATCGTGCTCCTCTCAGTGCCAGGGAAGGTTCTCAACAGTCTTATTAGTGAGAATGAAAAAGGCGCTAGATGCTAAGCTCCGAGACCAACAAGTAGGCTATCGCGAGAACAGATCTTGTGTGGACCAGATAGCTAGTCTACGTATCATAGTAGAACAGTCACTAGAAGGGAATTCACCTCTGTACATAAACTTCGTAGACTACGAGAAGGCGTTCGACAGTTGACAGACACACTACGGAGTTCCAGAGAAAAAATCATCTCACTGATCCGATGCATCTACGAAGACACGAGTTGCAGGATCGTACATGCAGGACAGCTATCAGCCAGCTTCGAGGTGAAGACTGGAGTCAGGCAAGATTGCATGCTGTCGCCACTTATCTTCCTCGACTGGATAATGAAGACCACAACAACAGGAAAGAAAAACGCGATACAGTGGACACCCTGGATCCAGACCCTGACACACAACCGAAAACAAATGCAGGACAAGACCACCTGCCTTGAGACCACATAGGGCTCAACATCAACAAGAAGAAAACTGAATTAATAAAGATCAACACCGACAACAACACCCTAGTCACAATAGCAGGAGAGCCCATACGGGAGGTAGAGTCTTTTGTATAATTAGGAAGCATAGTGTACCAATATGGAGGCTCAGACCAGGATGCCACTGCCAGAGTTGGCAAGGCAAGGAAGGCCTTCATCATGCTGAAAAACATATGGTCTTCAAAAGAAATTAGCACGAAAATCAAGATCCGCATCTTCAATTCGAACGTGAAGTCGGTTCCACTATATGGCTGCGAGACATGGCGCACAACAAAGGCAATTCTGCAGAAGATACAGACATTTCTCAACACATGTCTGAGAAGAATATACAAAATACGCTGGGCGGATAAAATCAGGAATCAAGACTTATGGGAAAGAGCAGGTCAATAAACAGTACTCAGGCAAATCCTTAAAAGAAAGTGGGGCTGGATGGGGCACACCTCGAGAAGACGTTTTGCGAGCTTTTATGCTCAGCTCCCACCTAAAGTTCATTAATTAAGCTTAATCTTACTGTCGTAAGTAAACGCTGGCATCCAGAACGACGTAAAATTGTACCACTTTATGGGCCCTTATTTTAATGGTCCATGTTCATAAATTTGTTGTGGTGAATTTAGACCCTGCAAAAGCAAATGCACAAAATTATGGCACCTCCCAGTAAATTTTGTCTTTTAACTTTTCATGTCAGGATACTTTAAATAGCCTGGGCTAAACATAGGCCTCACAATGGTACACTTGACCATAAAGCACATAACTACCTACCTGAAACACACCAAGAGAAATTCAAAAAGAAAGGCTCAAGTCAACAGAATTATCGATGCAAATGGCATGTCGATTCTCTTGGGAAAAGGAAAAGGAAAAGAATGTTTAAGGTCCAATCTAGCTTTAGTTGAAAAAGACAAGCTGTACACGACTTTTAAAGCTTTGTTGTGGATTTTAAGGCCATTTTAGCAAACAAGTAAGTGACTATCTCAACTAAAGCGTGGAACATAAAAAAACTAAAAACGAGTACCGGGAAAAATAAAAGACAGCAGAAAAGATAACAAAGAAATTATACACTTTTATTGCTAAAGGTGCATTTTGGAATTAGAAAAAAAAAATCTAAATGACTATAGAATTAGTAATAACAGAAAAGCATTTCATACTTGCAGTAAAGGTGTAGTCCCCTACCGAAGTGAGAGACCAAATAAACTATAGCCATGAAATTAAGTGAATTTCAGGTGTGCACATGCAGAACCTTAATTTAAATCTCATACATACCTACAACGTAAAAAAGGGTGCTTCTCATAGAAGACAGGCTGGCTTTTATGGCATAACTGTAATAAACTGAGGCAGACGGTGCAAAATGAAACCAGTAAATTATTAGTCAATACATAAATTTACTTAATCCCCACTATCATTATTTCCATCAAACAGAGTGAAGCAAAAATATTATCAGCGTATTCTTATGGTTAAGTGACTTCCTTACCAAAGGGGAAAGTTGGTTTCATAGTTCTTTTCATTGTGACAAACAAATGCCCTATGCCAGGGGATAACGATATTACTTCTTATCAAACATGGACCAGTGCTCAGCCCTTGCATGCAGCCCATGGACATAATTTCATGCCAAATGCATAAATCAGTGCATTATGGAAAGATAGGTGACCTCAAAGATATGAAACAAATTCTATATCTGAAACTATTATTTCAGGTGTAATAAAAGGCAATGGAGATCTCTGTGTTGCAATACACAAAGGAGTTAACTACAGTACTTAATTGGAAACCAAATAAGAACTAAATAAAAATAGGTATATTAAAGTCTCTAAGACTATGAGGCAAGTGGGCCAGAAACAAAGACGTAGAAATCTCATGTCACGTTATAGTGGCGCTTAAGTACGGAAAAGAACTACAACTATGTCCTTAATATTGAAAATTGTTAAGGTGACTGTGGAATTACCATTTTCACTCTGGTTATTCAGGCTACAGGTACTAAACAAAATACGAAAATGTAAAGGTCATTAAACCACAAGAAAAAATTGGCCACTGTTGCATGCCCTGGTAATGTCAATTGTGTGGGAAGGCTCAACATGCTTACAAAATGCGAGTCGGGGAGGGGGTAGTAAAAGAGCAACGAGGAGCAAATGATTGCCAAGGGTCTTTACAAAGAACAAGTCTACAAGTTCTGCATTGTTGGATACTTCTTCCTTATTAGAAACAATAGAGCTCTTCAATGGGAGAACCTAAAATGTAAGATTAATTCAAATGGGTGAAAACAGGGATCCCTAAATAGGCAATGCAGATGGATTACCGACAATTGACTGTGTATGATCAACCAGTCATAAACGGGATGCTCAGCTCCTTAACAACTGTTCGATCAGACGACTTGATTTATTAGCTGTCATATCACCAACGGCTTCGGTGGACTGTATCTCCTTACTGGCAACAAAACTTATCCCCAGATTCAAAGAACGGCAAAGGAATCAGTGGGCTGACTAGGGATGAAATTTAACAGTAGAAAGATCTCGCACGAAATCCAAGACACTATCGACCGCCCTCGACAAGCGTGTTTTTGACAAGACCTGAGCGGATACGGCCGTATTTAAACAGCCATTACTAAAGTTTGGGGGCATTCTGCAACGTACAGACACTAAAAAAATTCACCTTACATTACGATAAACGTCAAAGTACATAGCATCTTTAATTGAACTAACGTAGCTTTTCTTGCAATATCCTACAGCATCCAAGCCACAGAGGTTAACTGCAATCAGGGGTGGAAGGAATGCTACGGTCAACTCCACCTTCACCTAACACTTTTCCCGTAACACTCTTTTTCGTACACGACCAGTGTCATCAATAATCAAAATACAGACTTCCTATCACAACAGTTAGGTTCAGACAAGGACAACTCAATACAAAATATATATAACGAAAAGGAAGGGGGACGGGGGATGGCATCGGCAACATCATGGCAAAGGCGCCAACGTCCGGACATGATTATTGATCCAATACCTTACCGAATAACTAGAGGCAGGTTTTTATCCTACTCTTCTTTTTAAAATATGAATGGCGGGCTCACCCTGGGCTATCATCTCCATTCACGACAAAAATATCGCAGGCATTCTAATCGGCAGCACAGTACAGCACAACCACGCTTCATGACCAAGCTTCAGACCACTGATTAAATCCCTGTTCTGTACCATAGTCGCGAATGAGCTTGTAATGAAACGGGCGATACCTCCATACCAACTTTAAACATTTTCCCCGCCTTTGAAATGTCTTCATTGAAAGCTAATTATGTCGAGAACCGTTCCCGCACCCGGCCCCAAAAACAGCATGACGGCCTACTTGAGGCTGGGGGCTGGTTAAAAAAACTGCTTTAAGAATGAAGCCTGAAGGTCTGTCAACAAAAAATTTGTGGCCTTGACATCGAGTTACTGAACCATCCACCTTACTCCCCAGGCTTTGCACCCTCAGACTACCACAACTTTAGGCGCATTTAGTGAAACAAACTCCTATTCTGAGGTTATTGCTGACGCGGTAGACCAGGCTAAAGTCAGTAGAATTGATTTAACAAGTTTTCTAGTTCGTATGAAAACTCTAGACTTGGCAGTATTAGGCTGGTTGCCTAATTAGCGTACTTAATGTAAAGCTACTTCATCTAAGCGCTTACCAGGCCTTGAGCTAAATGACGGCACATTATGTCCAGCACTTTTCCAAGACCTACAATTCTTGCCACATCTTGGATAAGAAAGAAAATATCAACGATAATAATAAACTGGTTAATCGCTTAATAAACTGGGTGTTCCATCAGCGCACACAAGTTGCGTACAGGTTACAGACAACCACGACCACATGTCTTTATATATTTCGGTAAGGACTTGCATACCAGTAAAAAAATGCTTTACAGCAAAACTGAAGCACAGTAACTTCATGCCAAAGACAAAATTAGCTAATAACCGACTGGCTGTATACGATAACATGAACTGAAAGGACATTACAACAAAACCATCTGACAGTTATCCATCTTATGCCAAAAAGCCCAAGGTCGCGCTTATTGGAAATCGCATGGCAAGAGATCACAAAAACAATCCGGTGGGGTACAGACAAACTTTTGTGTATCATAGTAAAACATGACAAAGCAGATGCAATAAATCCTCCTTCACCATCGAATTCAGTTGGAGTTACGCTTGAAACAAAAATGGTCACAAATCTACTAAAAACATACATATTCAACGAAACCACTGACTAGTAACTATGTCATCGGCTGGTCCCAGGGGCTGGTCTGAAACAAGAGGCTGGTCTGAAACAATGGGCTTATTTGGCATACTGGAAAAAATATTCCAACCCTGAATACCCTTATGCAGGGCATACTTTCAAAGTAATATAAGAGTGCGTGCACATTTTGATATAAGTAAAATAAGCTGAATTCGCTCTATTCATTACCTTGACCTGCTTGTCAAATGTCACGGGTGGGCAGTGAAATATCGCGTCAGGATTATGTACGAATACAACATAAAATACTTATTGCCTATAATCCCAACTAACTACAAATGAATGGTTTATCTTTATCAATATAAAACATACACTTCTTAGACTGCTTTTTAATTACAGGTCCATACCATGGCAAATTTGGCAACTAACTCGTTTCAGTAAGGCATGACCGTAGCCTTTGGACTTAACCATTCTCAGGGCAATGGAGGTCTTGCTACACTCACAAAATAAACGAAGAAGCCTTTTCATTTCAAATATAAGGTTCACGATACAAATTCTTTACTTATACAAAAAAGAAACTTGGCTCACCTGGCACTACACCAACCGTCATCAACGAAAGGGCCTACCCAAAAGTAGTAATAACACGCGAGCTAAAAATCATGCTGATTAGCAGTTAAACTAGAATATTAAACGGTAAGCTAACATGAATTCATACAGCAGCCACGAAAATAAAAATCAATGAATGTCAGCGCTTGCTCTTATGTCACAAATATGTTAGGTTTCTACAGCCATGCACAACCCAATGTTCATGTGATGCAAAATCTACCTCTTCAAACAGGAATTAGGAAAATGGTATTCTGTTTAAGTAACTAACTTATATTTTAAGTTACATAGGCAGTTAACATTCTTATGCTTACTGAAACTTGTTGGTGCGCCTTTCGTCTCCCTTAAGTGGCGACCAATAAATTATTTGATCTACAAACACCTCGTTACAAAACACTTGAATACAGGATATTAATCTAAGCAACAGTCCTGGAACTGATATTACACGTTCATTCATAGCAAATAAAATATTCTGTATGACTGGCTACAAATACTGACAAAAATTAAACTCAAGACAGAACCCCACGTTACAGGGCAGTATTAAGCAGAGACAGGGTACCACAAAATTGAATAGACATTGGCAACCTGGAAATAATAAGTTGTTAGAAAATGTGACTGCTGGATACTAATTACACGACCAATCATAAAAGAGGGAATAATTGAATTAAACTTCAAAAAAATTATTTCGATATTTCTAGTTGACCCAGTGCATTCTTTTATTACATAATCCTACCCGGTAACTGTTTTGTACACATTCTTTGCGTAACAGATGACAAACTATTTGGACTTATTTCTTGTTTGGTTATGTTATGCACAGCAATTCTTATTATTACGTGGTGTTGATTCTCGAAGATCAATGCCTCTTCCACGCTGCGCAGCTGGGCCGGACGTCTGTGGTTCTGGATTCCTGGGAAGCTTTTTCGCTACAATAAAAAATAAGGCATTAAAATACATTCTTCATGTGTGTGTGATGTCTAACATCTAAAAAACATAAGATTGGAGAAAAAAAAATTACAAGCGCTATTTCAAAATTAACTTCAGTTTATCTACCCCATTAATTCTGGCCTTACCTCTACGCCAAAATATATTATTCTCATAACATCTTTTTACAACTCTTACCTTCTGGTGCGCATGCAGAGCAAAGTCTAAGATAAATTGAAATTTGAAATATTGCACGATTCGCAACAGAATAAAAAATCTGCTAAAATGAAACTCCACTGTAATAACTGCAATTTTTTAACTTTAGGTGGAATTTGGACGCGTGTTCACAGAGCACAGCCCAGAAAATGGTAAATGACTTCATGAGGATAAGAAAGAAGAAAGGAAAAAAACAACAGAAAGGTGAGGTAGAAGGAAAGCAAATGGACGAAAGGATGACAAGGCTGCAGAAGAGAAAAGAAAAAGGGTGATACGAATGGGGGGTATTGTTGTATACGTGGTAAGTAATCCAGGTTTATGTACTCCTATATTGTAAAACTTTTTACTAGTACTCTATGTATAGCTAGTAGATACATTATTTTATCGATTTATATATTGATAAATACAGATTAAGCCATATGACGACTGCACGCAACAGCAATAACATTAATTTTATCAATCTTGATCTGAATGTGGAAGTTAAATATTTTAATGAAGAATAACACAACAGTTTCCAGAAAATATATAATTTGTATTGCTGAAATGCAAAGTATTCCAAATCGATCATTTAAACATAAAACCATCCCAAAATGTGTCGTTTAAACATATCCATACAGTGTTCGAAATAACGTATTGCGATTCGCAAACCTTTTTCTCATTTTTGTAAACTTAAACTTGGAGGAAATTCAACACAAATAAATACAAATTAAATTAATAGATAAATCATTATTCAAGTGTCTAAAAATTCATGAGAAAATAAAGGCACCAGCACGGACGAAAAACGAGGACATATTCCGTGATACGCATCTCTTCCCATAAAACCACAACACTCGTTGTACATCAACATCAATAACATAGATCTGTCATTTGATGCTAGTTGAAAAGAATCCGTATCGGCACTTGTTTCAAATTTCTCAAGAATATCGCCAACTATATACGACCACTCGTCATCTTAACATTCGAGTTTTGCATTCTGTCTTGTCAATATCTACTTCTGTGAAAACGTTGAAAATGTGAGAATGAAATTGAAGTATGATTTAAACAGTTTATTAAAATTGCTATGTGACGTCAGTATATCAAAAGATCTCATTTCCCTTTACCCTGTCTTTTTCCGTCACCTCCGCCATGAGGTTTAAACCGTTCTTTATCAAATACCATCTCCGCATCCTAACGATCTCTGACGATTATTAAACTTAATATTTGAAAAATATGTGACCTAAATTTATGTCAGGGCGTACGGGGCCAGTAAAAACCATTTGAAGAGAACGGATGTTTGATGACTCTCTCTTAAATTTTTAATTTTCCTGGGGGTGTGAAAATTTAGTCAAATTTTCAAAGTTTAACCTTTCTTTTACTTTTACAGTTATAAGCTCAAATTATTTAAAGTTGGTACAGCCTTCGCGAAATGGCACTTAACCCAGCAGATCCTGGGTATTCTTTGCATGGTGTGTGTCTAACAGGGCAATTTGTTAGGAAAAAGTAACCCCCTTTTAAAATGTTTTGATGAAAATCAAACGTCCTTCCCTAATCCAAACAGCATCACTATTTTTCTGCACTTTTTCTGTTTTGCTCAGAAGCAACGATCAATAATATCCTTGTCTTCCCAAATTTTCTATACAGAAAAATTTACCGGAAAGAAGTCTGTTTAATACAGCGACGGTCGAACTTTATACCAGACTCTTTATCTCCATTTGTTTTCATTGGGGGCTATGGGCGATAACCTATGATTTAACATCCTATTTAGGAAATTGAACAATGCCTTTTTGCAGCAGTGTGTTTTTCTGTTAACACTATTGGTTCTTGTATGACCAGTTTTAGGCCTTATCTAGCTCTAAAACTCCACTGGTTTCTAGCTTTCTTTTAAGACTTTAATTCATACCACACGATTAGTGGGCATGACATAAACTTTAAAGTTTGATAGTACAGTCTTTCAAAAATAATTTTTTTTCTAATTTCGAAACTTTAAGTAGAAACTGACTGCAAAGTGCTATGGGGCTTAAATTGTTGGAAATTCTCCCATGAATGAAACAAATCATCGAAATTTAAGGAAAACCTGGAAACTTGGGAGCTGACGCCTCTTAAATTTCGATGAAATGACCATTTAATAACTGTTCAACACTTAACCGTAGCCCAATAGCAAAGACCTAAATTAACTGAAGCTTCAGTAAAACTTGCAGAAGGTCAATAAAAACTATATGTTCTCAATATAGCATTACCGTTAACATCTCTTAAAGTCCTCCCCTGTTTTATTTGTTACATTATATGCTATTCCCTAGCTTCTATTATATCTGTCACCTATGCAAGTATATATTACATATTAAAGAGAGCTCCAACTTATTTACCCAATTCTGAGCAAGCAACTAGCTTTTGGTTAATCAATGTTTATACTTCCGCCAAATGCACTGGGTAGACGAACATTACTTGTCTTTTAACACCGGTTTTTCGCGGTTTCTTGTTACATTGTTAAAATTAACAATATTAACATGCATATTATCATACCATAATTAATAACATGTTATTCTTTGTAATGATATGCCTTTGGGCTTTGTTAGGGTTCAAATATAAACAAAAGATTAATGTTATTTACCAACAGTGTGCCTTTGTACTGTAGATCTACTTATAAAAAAAACGCAGGAAAAGTTACCAGAGCCCTTGCAACTTGCAAAACATTTTTAAAAAACCCCAACAAAACAAACAAAAAAACTGGTGTCAAGACCAGCCAGTTGCTTAGTATTCCAAACACCTCCCAGGTCAAATAAAAATTACCAGTTTTTCATTAAAAAATAAATTATTAAAGAAATGTATGTTAAACTGCGTTTCAACATACCTTATTCTTGAAATACCTTCCATCAAATTAGTACAAAATAAAGCTATTTCGTCTACTTCATGTAGCATTTTCATAGTAAGTGATAATACATCTAAGAAGTTTACCGGGGCCAAAAAAGCTTACTACACCACCACCATTACCAAGAAAAAATAAAGGGGTAGGTCCAAAGTTGTAACAATGAACGTACCGATTGCTAGAAACAGTTCGTTTACATTCATAGCAGTTTTTGCTGACGTTTCCATGAATAGCAGGCTATTTTCCTCTGAATATTCCTGGGCTTCCTGTAAAAAAAATTAAAAAGTCAAATTCCGGGGGTGAAAATGCAATAGTTTTGTACAGTTTTTCAGTTCGAATTCACTGTGATAAAAAACCTCAGCGCTCAATCTAAAATTCTAAACAAAATTGGATATCAATAAAAATTGCAACCCACAGAACAACTTTTACTTCAAAACATAAGGTTTTCGGGCTTCGGTATACTGAAACGAGTTCTTGCTTACCAATGAAATTTATTGTTGGACTTGATTAATCCATAGAAAATTTTAACAAATTTTATGATAAAAAAATATCCTTTTAAATTCCAGCCATCGGCTTATGCACCTTATAGCGCTGTCCAGTTCTATACCGCTACCTTAAAACGCCTTTTATGAATTCTGTCACTTTTTTCTCTCTGCTCCTTTTTTCCTCAGTAAACGTGATATTGTCAATAACAAGAAACCCCCCCTTCTCTATTAAATATTCTAAACATTTTGTGTATAAACAGACATACATTACATTTCACACATACATACATACATACATACATACATACATACATACATGCCCACATACAAGCTTTTGATGCCACGGTCTTTTAATTTACCTACTTGCACGTAACCACAAAATGTGGTTACTGGCCTGCACAATTTTTTTTAAAATTCCTCTTAAACCCAAGTCTAACCTCCCACTTTTAAAATTGTTTCTTTCGTTTATTTTAATGTGTGTGTGTGTGTGTGTGTGTGTGTGTGTGTGTGTGTGTGTGTGTGTGTGTGTGTGTGTGTGTGTGTGTGTAAATTTTAATAAAATTTATCCACGCTAAAACAAAATCAAATGGCAGAACAGATATTGTAGGTGTCTTTGTGTATAGCAATTTCTGAACTTATTATCCTGTACAACTACTACTTATACATAAAATAAATTAAAAAATCAATAAATCAATAAGTCAACAGCCAAGAGCTGACTTTCAAAACAGAGTAAAAACAACTACATAAATTTCATTTTTCATGAGTTAATCACAAACTAATTTTTCTAGAAGTGGCATATCTCTTGAAACTTACCTCATATTCTACCATCCTTTTATTCGACAAGTCAGCTTTATTTCCAGCTAAAGCGATAACAATATTGGCACTGGCCTGCCTATGAAGTTCTTTTACCCAGTTTTTTGCTCTAGTAAATGTATCCTTTCAAGAAATAAAAACGTTACTAGTTTCAGCTTTTAATTTACTTAAATGACACAGGGACAAAATAAAGCTTAAAAGCAATAACACAAACAAAAATTAACACTTAAGACAATGAATGCACCTATCAGCACGTCAACTCAATAATTTTAAAGTTCACTTTGGTTGCTTTCACCTTGGTTGTTTTCTCACAACTATGGAAAGATTGAGTTCAATTAACATTTTACAGGGTTGTTTCTATAAAAACTACACTTAATTAAGTTTTATGCAAAACAGAAAATGACTTGACGCTCAATTCTGATAGAAAGGATGCGTGGACGATGGTTTGCTTTGATGCAATGTAACAAACAGGTACTGGCTTCCGTTTTCTTAGCAAAAAACTTGGTCTCAAAAATAAATCTGACCGGCATCGGGATGAGGAGGTGGAAAAATCCATGTAAAAAAGGCTAGTTTTACAAGTGGCATGAAACGATGCATCCTGCTGGTGAATCACATCCTGGTTCCTTTCATTTAAACACGTTCTCAGGGGCCTGGGAAAATGATGCATTCCTTGCAAAACTATCTTCATACTTACAATTTTCAAGCAAATAACGAAAATGAATAACAATATAATCAAAAGGGGACGAAGCTATTTCCATCAAAAGCATCAAATGTCATATGTTAAACAAAACCTAGGATACTTCCATCCATATTTGTTACTTTATCATTTGTTGCCAACTTGTTTTCCATCTTAAGCCCTACATACATTCTAATAAAACAACGAGAGCACCTGTAAACCAAGTGAGGTCTCACATGCACTCCCTTTCTACACACACAACATAAACACTTCTAAAATCCAAAACACCCTTACATACTCACACCTCTACACAAGCACCAGCAGTCTTCCTGAATCATAACCCCCTCTGTACAGCTCTTTAAAACATTTCTTTTTACCAACTCCTGTCATTCACTAGTTTTGTGGATTCTAGATGTTCTCTGAGGATGTCGTAACCATTTCATGTCAAACACTGCTTAGGTAATTTTACTGATACAATGTTAGCTGATAATATCCTATAAAAAGACAACAAATTCAAACTGGAACTTACTGTATTTGTAATATCGTAAACGACAATAGCTGCCTGTGACCCTCTATAATACATGGGTGCAAGACTGTGGTACCCTGTTTAATGTTATGGAATATAATTAACATATTTGCAATACTGATAAAACCAAATATATATCTTTTCCAGTTAATTTGGCACTTTTTTTCCTTCTAAAAGCCATTAAAAATATATTTGTATGTCTCAAAGCCATCAAATAATACTCACACTAAGTCTTGGAAAAGAAATTTTGTGTTGGCAAAACAGTTTCATTCTTACACATAAGATTTGAAAATCTGTACTACGCGTAGAAACCAATTTTGTGCAGGTACTTTTATGCACATATGCGTGCGTATGTGTCTACATCTGTCCCTCTCTTACTATGTCTTTCCTTTACACACACAAACACACATGCGCGCACGCAAATTATACCTGTCTTTTACCTCCTGCACAAAAAGCCCGGTACAACACCACCCAATTACACAATGTCGGTTATATAAGTCTACACATTCTTTAAGCAGATATACAGAATTTTGCTTTAAAAACCAAGGAGGCAATGTATTATGTGAGAAAATAAACTCTTCCGAAAAATGTAGTTCTATTTTTCCGGCTTCAAAAAACGAGTTCAATAAGTTTTTATGAAAGGATACTTTCTTGTCCAGCTGTGTCCCATATTTCGAACTTCACTGTTGTGTCATCAAAGCATACTGTCTGTGTCAAAAAGGCCGCTGTAAAACAAAAAGAGTAACCAAACATACCAAACATAGTTAATAACGTATTAGTATCAATATCCACTGGGGATATGTTTGCACGACTTAAAAAATCTATGTTCAAAATGCCACAGTTTATTGATTGTTGGCTTGATTCAAAAGCTATAAATCTAATAATTGTTGGTATACTATCTTAATTTAGATTTGCTTTAAGCTGGCAAAGTTCCTATTTTCTCTTTATATAAACCATACTCTACAGCAAACAACAAACAAACCAACAAAACCCCATAAAAAAACCCTTTTCGGTTCGGGGTTTCAGGTACAACATCCAGTGGTCTACTGCACCAGTGAACTAATTAGACCATGGGTCTATACCAACGTTATCGCAATAACAACTACCTCTATGTTCATTAATGCTGCCCAGCCAATCTCTTTACCATAAAGGGTCTTCCAAAAACGTTCCATCTCAGTAAATTTTTCAAGGTCAGCAACATTAAACTAGTTAAAAATAATCGGGAAATAAAATCTAAATCCCACATCCTCAGCAAAACAATTCTGAGTGTCAGGCATGTGTGATTTATTTCACATGAGCAAGATTGGTCCACAGTGAAAACCGTTCTTGCAAGAAGATTCTGTTGACCAACAAATAATTTAAAAGTTACAGTAGCCAACTTCAATAATTTTTTTTGTAATTTGGCATCTTAAGAACAGGTTAACAGTATTTTAATCTAACTGTGCAATCTTATGATTAATGATGAGAAATAATTTGACATTTTAAAACAACTTTTTAAAACGGTCGCGATGGTATTAGTGTCACTGATGGAAAAGCAGTTTCGCAAATGGAAGTCATTGACTAGGGGCGGGAAAAAAATCTCTGCCACGTACATTTGACTAAACACCTTAACATTTTTATAACAGCATAACATAATAAGATTGAGAGTACAACTGAGAGTACAAGTCACAGGACAAAGACTTAAAGCAGGCACTGATACACATTTTTAGAAACTCTATGCTATACAAGCTTTAAAACATGTGACTGCCGGTCTCGACAATTGAAAACCCGGCAAAAAATTCAAAAATATGCATATAATTACAATATGATACCGGTTTTCGGTGTACTTTTAGTTTAGAATGTTATTCAATATTTCATAAACAACGGCAAAATTGACCTTAAGAACTTTCCAGGCAATATTCCTGATGTGGACATAGGGTCAAAGTGTTATTACCTCCAATAGTACTCTCTTGATACTCATGGAACTGTCCCTTCACGAATCGTAAAACCAAACTTGACTTGCCAACAGCTGATTCACCTGAGAATTTAGAAAAGTACAAAACTCAAAAAACTTGATTATTTTTTTACTAATTATGCCCAAACCCTGCTACGCAACTCTGACAAGACTGCTTAACCACTTACCTTTTCATTCCTAGCTAAAAAAATATTGCTAACGGGGAATGTATTTCTAGAACTCTTTCAATAATGAGGCAAGTCTGTGAGGAGAAAGGAGGTCAGCTTATGTCCTATAACGAAGACACAGAAAACCAGGCAAAGAAATTTCTATGAAGTTGACAAAAATAGTGCTACCATTTGCTCAGGCCATCCCAAAAATAAAAAGTATTTGAATTCATAGGGGAGAGGGCATGACCTAACCAAATTGCTGTGCAGTGGCAGTCTATGAGTCCGTTTTATTAACATTAATAAAATTCAAGGACTTAACAACTCCTTAATCATTCTCATTACCTGTTATCTTCTTTTATGGAAAATGGGCACTTTAATACCAGTATTAATTACTAATGTGTTGTATGTTGTTGAAATAACCAGTAAAACCAGATTAAAACGTTACATTTTCAAGTTTCTTTTTAATGAGATTTAACGGTGGGTAGCCTGAAACCTATCTCAATGCAGAACCATTTGATGGTTTTTAATCATACATTATATAAATTGTAATACAACTGTTGCATGTATCTTTTCACTCTATTTGATAACACATACAAACTCAATACTTTGCAACCTCCAACTGCCCCAGTCGGGGAATCTCTAACATGCAAGCTGATAATTAACCACTTGGTCACTATCACAGTTTAACATAAAAATAGAGTAATGAAAATAACCAAGTTTTCACAAGTGTGTGCCTTCAGTAAATAAAATTTGAACTAGCTTGTTTTTAAAAGTACACAAAGACAAGGAGAGGGTAATTGTAACATGTCTTGTCAGTAAATTTCCCTAATTAGAAGTCTGTTTATCCTTATATACATGCACTTTTAAAAAGTAAGCAACTGTGTTAAATAAATAAACAAATATATACACAAATAAAATCACCAATCACAAATCACCAATCTAAAACACAAGTTTGCAGAAAAGTTGCAAATTTTTACCAAAGCTTAAAAGCATGAAACTTTAAGTAACTGCAAACTTGTGTTTTAGATTTGGTGATGTTATATATATATATATATATATATATATATATATATATATATATATATATATATATATTCTCAGATTGAATTCCAACTGATATATATTAGTTTTTATTCCCTTTAAACAATTGAAAGTAACATTGTGTAATATCATCCAAGTATAATAACTTTAAGTGGTAACAAAAAAAACCTGGCTAAAAGAGGGCAAAAAGTTTTAGCACAAGGCACATTACAATTGCAATAGCCAACTTTTAAAGTGATTCCATTGGCCATCATATAAAACCGGTCAAATTAATTTTTTTTTCTACATTAAATTGCATAATAAACAATAAAATAAGGAAAATTAAGCAACATACCAAGAAGCACTAGCTTGAATGGTTGAATTTTTCCTTGAGCCATCCCATTAGGTCTCTGTGGTGTGCCCCTTTGTGTCATTACTCAATATGTAACCTTTTCTAGACAACAGAGAAGAAAGTCTATGTAATACAATGCCAATCATGGTGGCTATGTAAGTCTTTTATTCTCTAATTTTAATGTCCAATAGATTCTGGAACATAACAAAGTTATCCTTCTCTTGGTTTAAGTAGTTGTGTATATTTAAAAGTGCAACACATAACTGTATGGAAGAATACTCTTCTTGTGACTATACTTTGCACCATAGATGTAGCAAGTAAGTGTTTCTTCTGATAGGAATGATCACACTTTTAAATCTTAAATAGCTACTAGTACTCATACTATTTTATTCCTACATTTATACAGAGTTAAATGAACACTGCATTAAATGTGGTCATTGTAATAAATAATAAACGTTATATTAGGATGCTTGTGATGTACAGGAACCAATTAATTAAAAGTAACAATGTATCACATTGCAATTTTATCACCAACTTTTTAAAGTGCTCCTTGAAGTCAAATCTATTTCATTTACTTTCTGGAACAGATACACTTTTTGCAAGGCAATATTGCCACTGATGGGCAATGGGTTACTGTTGAAAAAATGAATAATTCAAATAATTTATGTTTACATGAGCCAACTGCAACAGTGGCTACAGTTTATGGGCGATTATTTAATTTATGGGTGTTATAATGCAAGAAATGTTTCCAATTTTTCTCCCTGGTAACATGGAATATGATGGAAAAAGTGGAAAAATCTTCCAAACCATCACTTAAGTATTATTACTATTTGTTGGTGAATAAAAATTTGACAAAGATACAGAAAAATTTATGGCTGTGGATGGAATTGATGTTGTATAAGGTCCACCAGCTGTTGGTAGCAATCAAAGCCTTGATATTAAAGCTTGCAAGAGAATAATTGCTGAACTGTGCATAGAAGATCCAGACTGTTACAAAAAATTATTAGAGCAAATGATATAGCAAAACCTACAAAACATAAAAGAAAAATACTTAGGTGCTACATAAAAAGCACTGAGCTTAAATCAATACATTTTGTATCTAAAACAAACAATGACTGTATGAAGAAAGGCAAGCTATTTGAAGCATTTATTTCTAGTTTCTAGACATTTGCCAAATTTGTTATGTGGAGTATTGTATTAAGCTAGCTGATACACGATTTCCACAATTTCAAACAAGACATATTAGAAATGATAGCATGAACATAATAACCAGACATTGATAATCCAAAAATCTTTCCCACCAAATCATCTGCACCAAATCATTCAACTGGAAGCACCATTCTGCTGTCAGACATGGGCAACAATCCAACCCCCTTTCAATCTTTTCAATTACATGATTGGAAAGACAGTTTTTACTGCTTTGACACAAAACTAGTGCCTTTCAACTGAATTCCACAAATTAATCAGTGGGGACCAATGAGCCAACTTCAAATACCAAAAATGTTTTGAAGTTTCTTCATTTTCAATGTACAGGGATTGAAAGCACTGACAGTTGTATTATCAGCTGATTACATACATATGTTAAATTTTAAGATAAAAAGCAACTTTTTACAGCTCTTACTTAGACTTGGCTGGAAGACTATAGTGAAGCTGAACTTAAAATTGATAGTCTGTCTCAATGTGACTGACATTGTAAAGGGAAAAAAGGCCACTCTAGTTGAGGGGTATGTATCTACATGCGACAAAACATTGCAACAAACTTTAAAGCAAAATTGGTATTTAGTCATGGTATCATGGAACTATAAATCATTCATGGGGAATATCTTAACACAAAAACAGCAGTTATATACTGTCAACCAGATCATATAGCACATGTTTATTCACCTGGATCCAAGGAGTTTGATTTGATCATTTGTAAACTGAGACGTGTAAGTTGATGGTCTCAAAAGTTACCATAGCCAAATGTGGGGTAGAGGACAAGCTCTCTTATCCTTATAAAATACTTTCATGGCATGCAAAAAATATAGTCTCTGGTAACCAATGTCCAGCCCCTGGCATTACCAACCGCAAGACTGTTTATACTAACAGGGGATAACAGGGTAAAGGCGATCCACTGGCACATCAAAGCCAGTTGCTCAAGGGCAGATGGGGCTCTTTAGCCTTGTAAAGGCAGCTCATCTAGGAGAAAGTAACTCTAATTCCAAATCCCCCTGCCATGGATTAAAGGTGAAGCAGGACCACTGGATCCCCACCAAAGCTAGTACAAGAGTGCAACTCAGAAATGGTTTTGGACTGCTGGAGGCAAACCATCCTAAAGGTTTGTTGTCATCAGGCCTTGCCAGTCAAGACTATAAAAACAGGGCACTTAGGAATTATGGATCTCGACACCTCGAATTTGAACATGGCTAGGGTGTACCCCATAAGCAAAACTAAACAAAAACCCAAATAAAAACATAATAAAACAAGAAAGTGGAATAACCTATAGTATGTTAAATTTTACTAAGTAGCACTTTTATCCCTGCTATGGCTTATTGTATTAACAAAAAAATTCCAAATAAAATTTTGGAAAAATTTGAGGGTGTGTATTACAAAGGACAGTTAAAGTACTAATTGATCTAGAATAACACACATGGTTCACAATTAGTGTTTGTATTAATGTAATCTGGCACTGTGACTGGCAACTACTGATACAAAGATGTCAGAAAGGTCCCAATAAAGATACCAGTTCTTTATTTCATGGAATTAAAGTTTTAACACCCCTACCCCAGTCTCTGTGATCAATTAGCATCTTGTGAGCACCTTTATTTAAGCAGTAACTTTTTTGCCAGATGCCATTCCTGATGCCAACCAATGGCTTTCTCTAAGATCCTAAAGCTTTTATCTCTACAGGAATCAATTACAGAATATCTTGGTCACAGTCCAACCACATTAACACCCAAGCCACTGGTTTTAAACAAAAATACTTCCACTGCCATTCTATATGTGATTCTTGCAGGTAAAGAAATATTTATTTTTTCTCATATGGCATCAATTAAAGAATTTTTAAAATTATATTAGAGACTATATATTTAATGGTATGTACTGGTGTACTTCACTTCAATGGTAAATTAACTGCCACTGATAATTTTCATTTCCAAGGTACTAATGGGGCATCTTGCAAAAATTTGCTCGTGCTGCAAAGAAACTATTTCATATTTTTTACTTGTCACATAAACATAGTAATGGAAATTATTTCAAAACGGTTCAAAATTGGTAGCTCTTAATAATATACAAATTTTTACCACTCAGGAGTTCCCTTAATCACAATTTCTCAGACAAAAGGGAAATAGCACTTTCCTAACATGTTTTGAAAACCTCTGCTCTTTCCTTGCCATTTCTATAGTAGAAACAAAGTTGCATAAAACATATGCTTTAAATCAATATTAATGTTACCTTAAGTTTATATACATCCAATTGTAGACTAGAGCATGTCAAAAAGATAGAACTTTACTTCTTTTGCCAATACCAACATTTTCAACCAATATGAATCATTACTATTTTTTCACACCAAAATTTAATTTGGCCATCACTGGTATTTTTGCTGACTTTTTTTAGCTGAAAAAGATATTGTTTTTATGCTTTGCTTTAATGACATCAAAAGAAAATCATAGGTAAACAAAACATTTTCTTTACATGGGATTAGAATCATAATTAATTGTTGTACAAGAGAATGGGTGGTTTAAGCAAGTGGGTTTATGTGAACTTGACATGTCAATGTTTTCAATTGAGTACTGTTTTCCTTATCAACAAAGAGTTCATGCATTGTTGAAATCCCAGGCAGAGCTGGAGCTGTTAAAGAAATTCTGAAATAGGGTCACTTTTTAACTTTTTTTGCTTTGCTATTTTGTTACTGGCCAAATACACAATTCTTTGACCACAATAAAGGGCACATTAATAAAGAGATTCTTGATCATCCACAGAAGTACGTTGATTGACCCTCGTAGCAACTTGCCCATTAATTGTTCCTTCAATACCACCCACTGATTATTTCTACAGGAAGTACTTAATATGTTCTAAATAATCTTTAATTAAATATTTTGACAAATTTTAGTAAAACAGAGCCATGTATAGATTTTTAAACTAGCCCCACAGTCAAAGACCAATGTGAAGAGCTTTTACATCAACATTTACCAATAACAGAATCAAATGGTAGGGGCTATGTAATCTTCTCTATGGTCGGAATTATCTAAAATGACAACTGATGACTTACAATTTTTACCATCCCAATATATAGCAGTCATTAAAGTATAACACTTTGCACCAATGTGCTATTTGAACTTTATCTTGCCATTTTGTAGAGAAATCCTCAGCAAATCTATCTGAAGCATTGTTAAGTCAATGTGAGATGGAAACAAACTTCAGCTCTTTGTGGTGATTCACTTCCTCCTATTGCACACATACTGCTATGTTGTAAAAAGTGGAATCATTTCTAAATGATTTGAATAAAGTTAATTAATTTTTATGAATCTTTTCTATCTACTCTTTCCAACATTGCTTATTGTTTTCTCCTATTGATACCAACTGATAATAGGCAATTCACAGCCTTAAACATGACTTTATTATGATTGGAAATGCAATAATGTTTAAAATAATTTTTCATTCCTCCATATTAGGCATTGGTTAAACCAACAATAAACAAAGTATTGATTCATACCAAAGACAACAGTAAATTTGTATTGTACTGTGCAAACCTTGAATTATATTCATGTTGCCACTCTAGGAGTCACAGGTTCTCAAAATTTGTCAGAAGAATCTGAAATGGGCATGAAGTAGCCAATTTAAACCTAATACTTTTAAAAGAAGATATTCAGATTTCCAACATGTATGCCTCCATACTTAATGGCATGTTAGAACCTTTTCTTTTCCTTATCCAGTTATCATAATAAGGTCCCTTTTCCCAGGGCCTTGATGTGGTAGGTTTTGTCTCATTAAACTTTAAAACTATGTTTTAATATTTTTGTAGGGCTTGAAATAAAATTTGCTTGTTTTTATTAAAAAAATGTCTTTACCTGCTCAAAGGCAAGGTCTTTTAAAAAACATATTTTTAGCTTGGGTCATTGGGAAAACTGTGCTTCACTAAATTGAGAGTTTTTCTTTTTTAACTGCAGCTTTGATGATCTGTTTTACTTAAAAGATTGTTGGGTTTTTTTTGTTCATTTTCTTTCCATGATACTGCACTTTAGTTCTTGCAAGTTTCTCTCATAAGTTGTCAACTTTTTCTCATCCACTGATACCTTTCTTAAGTCCTTACATGTTCCTAGTTTCCTTTACCTCTATTTTATCTTTATTTCTTTCTAATGTTGACTGCAACCCTTTATATGCTGTTACTCTAAAAATATTTTTTATCAATTAGCCATCATGATGTTGAAAATTTAAGAAAGGTGGTACTGATAAGTCTGATGTTTCATTTAAAATGACTTTAATTAAAAATATCACCTTTATAGTTGAGTAGTTGAGCCAAAAATATATGTATTATTAATGTTTAAAAAATAGAAAACAGATAAAACAATATACATAGCCTTAGAAAAAAATCTACATATTAAAAATGGAATTATGAAAACCCAAAAAATTACCAGGAAAAAATTCTACTGTCTACAAAACTCTTTAAAATGAGAGGCTGTACATAGAATTTTTAAATAGAATTTTCACACTTTTGTTTTGAATTACCTTGATGGTTTTACAGTAATTGTGGCAACTGCATGCTGTGGCAGAGACAAGAGATTAAACGTCAGTGGCTTTTCCCTTTCAATTGAATGAAAGGCTGATTTCAAAACTCTAAACAAAAAATACCTGAGGCCTGATTTCTGCTCAAGAAAGTCTTACTCGACTGCAGGGGTTTACATAACACTAATTAAGGATAAAAAAATATACTTTTTTGTTAATCTTTTAACTGCAATATTTGTTTTGTTTGTTAGTCAATTGACTTGAAACTTTACATCAGTGCTCAACATTATTAAATTTACACTTTAATAGTAAATTCATATGTACAAAATGGTAGGGAAATATGTAGTACTGCATATAAAACATAAATTCAAAAATACCACAAACCAAAATCTTGAAGTCATATATCAAAAGGCTTTGCAAGTTTGTAGATTTTTTAAGTGGTAAAAATAGTTCTTTAATGGGTTAATGTATTATGCCTATTTATTCCTATTAATGTGGAACCTTACCCCTGAGGTGATTACAAAATCTAAGGGAAATATCAATGTCTTTAGGAAAACTGACATGTTTTTTTCTTTTGTTACTTTCAGTGGGCAAAATAACAGATTAACTTGCAGATGCAAATTAGTGACTTGCATTTCACAACATATGAAATTATTTCAAAATTTCTACAGAGCTTGACCCAAATGCGTGTCAAACTATAAAAACAGTTAACAATTCCATTGCAGTCAAAGTTATGCAAAAAATTTAAAGTATTCTAAAAATTCTTTTAGGCATTTTTTGTGACTAACTGGACCAGTTATCACACATCTGATTCAATTTTTCTTTGGAAAAATGGGTAAATTATTTCCAACTTAGATTGATAAAAAATTGCTTGGTAAAATCACTTCTGAGAAATATTTAAAAAATAGTAAAAGAAACAATAAAAGAAAGGAACAAACAAGGTTTTCAAGCTTTTCAATTGATGCCAAAATTGAGAATGGTGGTGAGAGAGTAATAGTAAAAGTCTGGGAAAAGAAATTGAGCACAAAATCCATCTTATACATATTTTGATACCCTGTCTGCACAAAGAGTAAAAAAAACCCTAAAATTTTATTATACTTCATTTGGAATGGCTTTTAATTTATTCATAACAACAAGGAATGGTTAAGCAGTTCAGTCAACTCATCAATGATCAGTTCCATGTTGCATATAAGCATTCAATTGTCTCTAATAAGCAAAGTACTGCATCCAAGTAGTGCATCCAAGTAGTGCTTATAAGTGCTTATAAGGCATGGGTGCTCTAACCCTCAGGTATTTGTTAATCTTGGCATATCCATTACTAAGGTGCCAACATAAAATGAACCCCATGGTAGAAAGTTACAACAGCCAATGTTCATAACCTTGTAAATAAGCATCTATTCTCCAGGTTTAATGAGAGAGCCAACTTTTTCTATTTGGTAACAAATTTCAAAATCAGTAACAAAATACCCAAGCAGCAGGGCGTCCAAGAAGGCAACCTCCACGTGGTGACGCCTGGATACTGATTAGCTAGGTTATCCTGACTGGTTGGTAACAAATAGCCTTCATTCTAAGCTGTTTTTCCAGTACCATGGAAGAAATCGATCTCGTTGTTCATGTGATTTTGAATCTGGTTCGTCGTCGATTTGGAGAAATTTTTTTGAACTTGTGCTGCCCCTGGTGGTAAGTGAGAGATTTTTGTTTCTGGTTTCTTTCCAAACCGATCTGCCTTTTGGCGGTGAGGGGAGGTTTGTTTCCCGTTTCATGAGGCCGGATCGAACTCACCGGGGTGGTCTTCAAATCTACCTCCAGCAGCTTACACAGACACAGACCCAAGCAGCAAAGGCCATTTAAAAACCTACAAAAACCTACAGGGTACTTTCAGTGTTGTAAAGCACAACAAATTCTTTGAGAAATGGAAAACCAATCACATGTGGCTCCTGGCCTGTAACATAAAAATGTTAGTTGGTAGTTTCATTATCATGTTCTCCTTTCTCCATATAAATAAACAACATCAAATAGACAGAAATGAAAGTAAAATGTACAACAGGTTCTAAAAGATGTCAATACTGTTGAAATAAAGCCCCATTTAAAGTTCCCTGGCCATATCATGTTTACCAAAAGCTGTAAAGAATGTGATTCTACTGATCCTTGAAGAGCTTCACAGGCAATTCAATAATATAAATATTAAAGTTATGATTGCTCTGGATGCACCAGATGCCTAAAAACCTATAATCTTACTTATAAATTTAAAACAATTTTCCTGTGCCTTTTTGTCATGTGAGACAACAATACATTTGCTTCTTAGTACATGCTTTGCATTATTCATTAATAAAGTATTAAGTAAATACTTTATCAATGAATAATAAATCCATTAATAAATCCTTTCCTTTTATGAACAAAATACCTTTTGGTCAAGTTAAACCACTGTATTTAATTCTTGTTCCAAATAACAAAGCTTTATTTCCTCCACCTAACATGACATCAGCCACTACTGTTTTCATAAATCATTTTGAACATCTTGAACTGCTCAAGTTATAAATGGGTATTTGCTCTGCTATCTATGGATGTTATGCTTTTAGTAGAATAACATTTGGGTTTCTGATATTTCAAACTGGGGTCTGAAGAAGGAAGTCATTTCAGTTTATCATTTTCTAGTTTAAAAATCATTGAAGACCATCAAGAACCGTATAATTATAGAATCACGAAAAAAACAAAATGAAATAAAATAGAAGAATAAGTGACCCCAAAAGAATTTTTTACTTGTAAAAATGACAGCAGTGAAGGGAAAGTTACATATCTATGCTGGTCTTGTTAAGTAATGGAAGACAGCAATGTTAATTCAACTGTTTTATTACTTCCTCACAAACTTTTACTGTACACTACTTGAAAGTGAATCCACCTTCAGTAAATATTCATCTTTATTAAACTTTTTCTATAGTGAAATAAATGTTATAGTAAAAATTAACAAAATCTAAATGCATGTAAATTTATACAGTTCTTAAAGTTTGTAAAACTAAGACACTAAAAGGTACAATACAAGATTAACCTTTGAACAAGATATTGAATTATATTTACTATACTCATGTGTGCAAAGAACAATGTTCATTGCTTTTTTGGTAAAAAATGCAGTGATAATGATGATACTTGAGAAAACATGGTGAAACAAGCCAATATTTAAAATTTGGTGACAAAGGTATTTCTGTATGGGGCAAAACCTGGTTAACCATAGACATGGTAATGTTAAAATATGTTGTCAATGGTATCCCACTGAGGGTGAGAAAATAAAGTGTAAACACCTGGGCAGTGAGTAAAGTGTGCCTATGAATGCTAAAGTGGTGGCATTAGAGTCTAATTGTATATATTTTGCCAACTTTCACCTCATTCTGGTACTTTCAACATTTTAAAAGATTTCTTGCTGTTATGACATGTTTTTAACTCAACTTTCCACAAAGCCTCACTGTTACACAATCCATAGCTGATGGGTTGGTCTGGTCACTCCTTTAATAATTTCTATTCAAACTCTTAAATAGGGGTGACATGGGGCTACATCTGATCCTGAATATACATATTTCTCATGTCTGTCTCTTATCTAAATTTCTGAAGCACTTCTTCTGTGGCTTTGTTAATGTATTGTGTCTTAAGTCATGTAAAATTTGTTTGTGATGTAAGAGTTTTTTTGTTATTATTTTGTCAAATTAGAAGCCTTAACACCTGGCTGATTAGAGTTTACTACATATATATATATAGTAATATTAGTAAAGTATACCAATGTTCACTGAGAGTGCTCAATGTTTCCAGAGCGTTTATAAACATGAAACTAGTAGTAACTGCTAAATTTGTCTAGTTATTTTGTATGCTTTACTGGATTTATATATATATATATATATATAAATATATATGCACATGCCAATGAAGTCATCAGATTCAGGGCCCTTGATCACCTGGTCTCTTTACCAGCATACCTCCTTCCTCTCTTCTCTTCACATAACCAAACTATCTCAATCTTCCAGTCCTCATCACATAACAGATCTGGCACAGTCTGCACATCTCAGCCACTTCATCACAAGTGGCTTTGTCTTGCAGTTTGCCACCTGACATATGCCAGAGCATGCATCGGTCACAGCCCACCAGACCACTCCCTAAGTGCTGGGTGAGTGGCCAGGATTCTGATCTGTTCAGCATCATTGGCCTGACCCAAGCCTCATACACTCATGCATGACTGCTCAATAGGGTTTATTTACTTCAGTGTGGAGCTGCAATCTCACACCATTTGCTCCAAGCTGCAGCCATCCTCATGTATACTGCCTTCCCCACTCCTACTTCATCAACAGCATCACCAAGACAGGTGAAAGAATTAGCCTCTTCGACTACATCCTTTGCTCTTGGTCCCCAGCATTATGTGCCCCTCTTCTCTCACATTAAAAATTACATAAATAAAAATAGTAATAATAATAATAATAAAAGTAATAATACATATTATATATGTATAAATGGAAAAGCAGCACTTTAGCTTGTGGGAACTAAGAGTAATAAATGGAAATTTTTACCTACCACTTAACAAGCAAACAACATAAAAATCTTGCTATCTAGATCTAAATAACTTGATCATCAAATACAGTCAAAACATTCTGTATCAACTTTTTTTGGTACTGTGAAATTTGGCTTAAACATTTTCAAGGGTTCTTTTAATTTGAAGGAACAGGTTCACTGGACATGCATGTCCTGCATATCATTCTGTATTGTAGTAACTAAGACCTGAAAATATGCATCGTGTTATCAATTATTTTCTTCAACAAAAGGGTTTAGTATTGGTTTTCACAATTCCTCCATTAAGGTTTAGTATTAACCTCAATCTTTTCATTTTATGCCCCAAAAAGATAAGGCGCCTGGCCTTTTCTTTATTGATGGGGTGGTGCTGCAACATATCGACACTTAGCTATCAACAATTACCTTATATGCTGGTGTCGGATAACAATACCAAACACAATGTGCTTTGGTTTCCTTGATCACAACAGTAATCTCTTCAAAATATGGAATGCCACTGACACACACAGTGACACTCTTTATCGGTCAAAATGGAACTTGGTGAGCTGCAATATCCGGTCCATGATGCAAATAGACCGGCCGGCAACGAGTGTCCTCAACTGATGATAAAAACCTATTATTTCTTTTCACAGATTTAGCTCCAATGTGGTAATACTTCATTTGCCTTTCACATTTAAAGTCTTCATGCGTTGTCTTAATGTGATTAGTAACTCGGAACCTGATATTGCCGATAGGATTGTCCTTGAGCTTAAATCGTAAATGGCTTCGCATATAACAAGTTGAGTAATAGTAATAAAACTCCATCCATGGTGCATATGACAAAGCTCGATCGCACTTCTATGAATCACAGATCATTTTTCGAAGCTTGCTAAAAATGTATAGGATAACTTACTTAAAATCGAACTGAATTTATCACATTAAACGTAATTGCTGACGAATCTGAGGAAAACGACAATGGCAGGCCATTGGCTTAATAACACTTGCATACAAAATATTAGTGCAGTATGCAGCTTAAAACCTGTCACATGTGAACGGCCCTGCATAACTGACCATATATTCGGCCACGAAGACATTATTTCGACAATTATCGACAGGAATATAGGCGGATACCAGGAAGCAGTCGAGATAAAAAGCATTTGCTGGTAAACCAAGAGCACCTCACAGGAGTCTGTTAACCGTTTGAAGTACTTTTGCTATAAATAAACCAAAACTGTGTTCATTAACCAAAGACATTTTTCGTCAAAGCATCAAAAAACCTCTGTAAAACAATTGGGATCTGTTTTCTTTGACGTTCCCTTGGCCTTCAGAGCAAAGATCGTTCAAAAATAGGTTACCTAAGGTAACGTGTATCCTAAAAGGTCAGTGTGAACAAATCTGACTATGTTAAGTTTTAAAGTAAAAACTTACTTTATGAGAATGGATCCACACAGCCGAATTCTATCAATTCCACAAGCCCACTAAATCCGTCGACTGTTACCTAGTGTAAAAATGGCGTCGGAGTGACACAGTGTTATTGCGAGAACTTGGATGGTTATTAGTGCGCATGTGTGTGACGTAATCGTTACAACAACCACAAAAAGAGACCCCCAATGAACAGTGGAATCAACAATCTCGTTTTTCAGTTTCAATTTAGTGATTCTTTTAGTAAAAAAACCTGTGTTTAATAAATTCATTTACATGAATTAACATATATGGAATATCATTTGTTATAATGCGAGGAATTTGTTGGTCGAGTATTTTTTCTGTGTATTTGTCAGAGTGTATGCCAGTTAACATTCGCAACAACATCAAAATTAAAACTCTTAAAAGATTAAAAAAAAATTTTTCGGGTAATAAACGAATCCATTTTACTCTTCGGATCTGAAACATGGACTATTTCCGCTTAACAACTCCTCCGCCTAGATGAATGTTATACTCGTCTCCTCAGAAGAGTATTAAATCTTCCAAGGAAAGAAACATCCAACTCTTGAAATGATATACGGTGACCTACCAAGGATATACCTCAGTCCATAGGAGGCTCGTCCAGTTTGCTGGACACTATGCACGTGCCTAAGATGAACCTGTGTCGTCGTTCACCTTATGAAGGCAGCCATAATCACTCAAATGGTCTCGGAAGCTCACCTTTTAAGACATCATATGTAGGGACACAGCCATCGCCAAGGAAGAACTTCTAACAGCTATGATCAATAAGGTTCACTGGAAAAGTGTAGTGAATTCTATCCCGCCTGAGCCCGCAAGAAGATGATATGATGATGATGATGATGATTTGTCTGTTGCAACAAATTTTGTTACTTTCTTAAACTACATTTTTTGCTTTTAATCTGCTGATGGTATATCGATTACAATAAATAAGCCTAATATATCCTATGCAAAAAGAGAGCTTTATTTGTTCATCATTATGGGGTTATTTGCAGAAAAGATACTTTTAATGCAGATACAAGTAAGTAAATTTGTTTCATGCATTACTGTTGATATGCGGAGATGTGGAAAGTTGCCTTTGAACTGTACAACACGTTTTTCCTGAGCTATAAAACTTTGGTAAGCAAAGGGCTGTATATCACCAAAACACCAGAGGACGTCATTTAAATCAATCCGCGTAATGTGAACTCTTACAAAGTCATAGAGATATGGAAATAACTAGTCTTTCACAAACCCACCAAATTCAAGAAAATGAAAAGCTTTATAATATTAATGGTTATGAATTTGTCGGCCAGAGTAGATCTACACTGGAGAGAAATGAAGAATTGCATTTTACATCAAGCAAGGCATTATTTGGGTTAGAATAGGCAATTAAATAAAGAATCAATTATATTATATGGCTTGAGATTCTAGTAAAGAAATCACACAGTTTTCCTATATGCTGGGTATATCGTACTCCCTTTTAAAATATCTTGCAAAAAACTTCCTAATTTCCGTCAGTCAAGGTAAAAAAGCATCATAATTTGGGGAGATCACAACTTAAACATTTCAAAAAGGACATGTCTAAGTCAAACTTTCAGTTACATGGACTTAAGGAACTAATTACGTCATAAACATGAACCACAAAGGAACGTTCGTCTTTTGTCGATATAATTATATTAGACAAAGAAAACATAGCAGATACTAATGTTATCCCCACATCCCGTAGTCATCATGATATATTGGTTGTAGACGAAGAATAAACCATCAAAAATATCAACCTAAAACAATCAAATGTCGTCATTTTTCTGATTACGATCTCTATGAAATAAAAACAATTTACTCACAACTGCTTGGTTGCTTGTGTAAAAGTGTATAAGTGGTACGCCTTGCCCTTTGGTTAATACTGAACTTAAAAGTAAATTGAAAATCCGAGAGAACATGGAAACGAAATTTCAGAGAAATAAACACTAGAGTTATTGGAATACATGTCAGGCCTATACGAAACGTAAAATTCCCCTCCGAATTAGCTGAATGGTTGGAAATTCTGCGGAAAGTGAGGCAAAGATGTACATTGTCACCATTTCTATTCATTCTGTCAATAGACTTTGTCATGAGAAGAGCGATTGGGAATCTAGATTTTGGTATTCCATGGCAAAACAACAAGCTAATTGAGCAAGATTTAGATGACAACATCTCCAAGATAGCCAAAAATGTCGACTCATGCTAACAAATGGCCACAAGTCTTCAACAGGAAAAGTGAAAAACATTGAATTCGGATTAATCAAGCGAAAACCAATGTCCGTACCAGCCAAAACCCAGCACAACCAGTGACGATTAATCAAGTTGCCCAAGAGACCATGGACAATTTTCCGTACCTCGAAAGTGTGCTAACAGAGGCAAGGGATATCGAAGAGGATATTAGACTAAGACCAGGTAGAGTAAGTGCAACCTTTCAGAGGATGAACAAAGTCTGGAAAAAAAGTCATCTCCCTTGAGATTGAACTTGAGTTACATGCGTCAATAGTGGTGGTCACTGCCATATGTACATGTAAGACACGGATGTCCACCAAATTTAAAAGAAGCTAGATGTGCTCCAGCAAAGTAAGCTGCATCGGATTTAAAGTATAATCTGGAGAGATTACATAACAAACCAGAAAGTTCTAGAAAGAACAGGGCAGAAACATCAACATCAAATAGTGCCTGGAAGACGCTGGAAGTTACCAGGACAAATTTACCGTCTATCGTGAGACAGACCTGCAAAGCAAGCTTTACGCTAAAAATCAGCATATGTTTGGGGTAAACAAGGCAGACGAAGATAACCTGGCACTCGACAAATAGAAATGACCTTAAAGCAAGACGAGTTCAATGTCGTTGCCATGTCGCCCAATGTCCATAGGGGCGAAGACCTAAGTGTTAAGTGCTAAGTGCCTGAAACAACAGAGAAAAAATCGGCGCTCTCTTCCCCCATATTCTGCAGTAAAGAAGTGATCATTGACAGAGGCAAACAAATGAAGACATAAGTAGAGAACTACTCAAAGATGTACTCCAGAGAAAACATCGCTTTCACTTCTACACTCAACGCCATTAAATCTCTACCTGTCATGGAATAACTAGACGCTCAACCAACCCTCAAAGAACTCTGTAAAGCCAGTAACAGAGAGAGAGAGAGAGAGAGAGAGAGAGAGAGAGAGCAGGGGTGGGGAGAGGGTAGTGGGGAGGGTGGAGAGATGTGATGCACGACATTATAGCCCTGTAAAAGGACAAGGGAGAGAAGAGTGATTCTAGCAACTACCAGAGGTACCATTCGTCTGAGCTTTGTTGACATAAAGTAAGCTCGAGGTGTGGTAACACAACTTTAACAAAATGGTAGTGTTTTTACTCTGATTCCCAGCAAGACTTTCGAACAAAGAGTTCCAGAGTACGCATGGTCTTCTCCCTTTGCAAACTGCAAGAAATGTGTAGAGCACAACAGAAGCCTCTATAGAAGTCTTACTCGACTTTATGAAAGCATTTGACCTGGCCAGGAGAGGAAAGTTTTTCATTATTTTTATAAATGTAGAATGACCTCTAAAAAGACATAGCATGGTCAGGTCTTTCTACGATGACATTAGGACGACAGTTCAAAAAGAAAGCAGCATGTTCGAGCCCTTTGACATCGAGAGCAGTGAGGAAAAAGGCTGTGTTATGGAACCCACACCCTTTGGAATAATTTACTCTTTGCTTCTGAATTATGCCTTTCGAACTGTCACACAGGTACAGTCCCTGCATACCGGATCAGACGAAAGGCTGTTTAACCTTGCCAAACTGACAGAAAAGACCAACGTTCTTAAGATAATCATCAAAGACCTACTGTTTGCTGATGAAGTTGTTGTCACTTCATATGCAGAGCGAGCGCGCTGAAAACTTATTAATCCATATATTTAAGTCTTCAAAGGCGTCAGGCTTACGATCAACCCAGAAAACAACAACATGTTGGCTGAGAGTGCGGAAATACCACCTACCAAGGCCACATACAACTACGAACTAGGGGTTGTTCATCAGTTGATCTATCGTGAGTTCACAATCGGTGACAGCTTATCCCTTTATGCTGAGATCAACCAACGGAGAGGGAAGGCTGCAGCAACACCAAGCTTGCATGTGTGAAAGAACCCAAAGTGCACATTCACGACCAAGATAGCTGTCTGAAATGCTTCCATCATCAGTACTCTGTTTTACGGCAGAGCGTCGTGGACGACATAAGCAAAGCAGGAGCATAGTGTTGAGGATGCGAGGAATAAACTTCTATTGTGGGGTTGGATTGATATTTCTTCTCTAACTGATACATCAGTAATTCACTACAAAGCAATTAAGATATAGAATACAGATTAAAATATGAACGTTTATTTACAGGTTGAATACGTAAAACAACTTAAGAGTAATAATTTCGACTTCAAATGTTATTACTTACATCGAATTTGTCCCACAATAGTCTTGGCAATAGGCAATGAGATAGACTTAGTCTATGGCAACGGCATCAGGCTTTATCTCCTTGGCTAACTGTTGCAGCTATCTAAGTTTAATCAAACTATCTTCGTTATTTATTCNGTTATTACTTACATCGAATTTGTCCCACAAAAGTCTTGGCAATAGGCAATGAGATAGACTTAGTCTATGGCAACGGCATCAGGCTTTATCTCCTTGGCTAACTGTTGCAGCTATCTAAGTTTAATCAAACTATCTTCGTTATTTATTCTTTACTGAATTTCTATCTGATGCCCTTTTATGGAATTACTTCTTAAAGTGGTAAGCTAATTCAAACTTCAAATGCATTATACTTAACTCTAAATATGGTAAACAAATCGCTAACTTTACTGTACGGCTAAATATAGTGAAGGTATGATCATTGAAACAATTCCTCGTACAATAATCATATTTGGCAGTCATAATGTTCCCTTGTGCGGTTCGTGCTGTGTTGATGGAAGTCTGATGACGTCAAATTCTTTTGTCTATTGGTAAGACGATCTCTTGTCACAAATAATAGAACTTTGAAGGGGTTTTCTTGTGCGTTATTCGTAACACACCCCCGACCATGAAGGCGATGGGAATATTGTTTTCATCATCAATCGGTTTAGTCGGCTGGCATAAGCAAGCATAATTTCGTAATCGGTCGAACATAACATCCATTTCGAGTCTTGACTTCGACGCTTCGTATAATTCCGTCGTGTCCTGGAAACAAATTTATAACCATGGCGATTTGCCACTTTCCCCTTGGTCTGTCTTTGTCTACAATTAACACAATATCTCCCAGCTGTATCTGCTTTGTCCGTGTAGTCCATTTCCTTCGACTCATTAGTGTCGGCAAATACGTACGGATCCATCTTCGCCAGAAGGCATTTGCTAGGCTTTGAACGAAATGAAAGCGAAGCTTTGGGCTCGGTCGTTCATTGTACGGCCCTTGTGGCACACTTGCACTTGCTCTCCCAAGGAGTAAGTGGTTCGGAGTTATATAGGAGCCGTCATTTGGATCTGATGACATCGATCCTAGTGGTCGTGAATTCACCAGGTTCTCTACTTCGCAAAGGTAGGTCTGCAGCTCCTCAGTTGTTAATACCTGTTCTCTAATGACTGCTTGCATGGCTCTCTTGGCAAGTTTCACCATGGACTCAAAAACAACACCATGATGGGCGGCTTGTGGTGTGTTAAATCTCCACTTGATCTGCTTGTCAGCGCAGAACTCCTGAAGGACTGCTTGATCAAATCCTCGAACCATGTCTCTTAATTCTCTTTGAGCTCCCACAAAGTTCGACCCATTATCAGAAATGATAAGTCTGGGCTGGCTCCGTCGTGCAATAAAGCGTCGTAAGGCTTGTAAAAACGTTGGAGTTGACATGTCTGCGGCTGCCTCTAAGTGAATTGCGCGAACATGAAGGCAAGTAAATAACACTCCATATCGCTTCTCTCTGCGACCTCTTCCTCCAACTTTCACAGCGATTGAACTAAAGTAGTCTACCCAATTGTGATAGAAGGGTGGCGTATATGGCTGCAGTCTTATGTCCGGCAGGTTCGACATCTGTTGCTGTTGTGCAGGTTCTCGAAGTCGACAACAGGTTATACATTTTGAACTGATCTTCTTTGCAAGGTTTCTTCCACGAGCAATCCAAAACCTTTGTCTTGATTCAGCTAAAACTCTTTCAGTACCCGCACGCTGAACTTGCTGGTGAGTATCTTTCATCAAAAGATAGCTTTTATGACTTTCATATGGCAGCAGAATTAGATGTCTTTGATCATAAGGGAATTGTGCTTCTGTAATACGTCCTCCGACTCGAATAATTCCATTTTCATCTGTGAAGGGTGTGAGTTCCTTGAATTCACCTTTCTTTGTTCTTTCTTGTAGGCTTGTCTGTGACCTTTTGATTAGAAGCTTCTCCGCGATGGCAAGCCTTGTTCCCAAAACAGCAGCTTGTAGTTCTAGGTGAGGAATGCTTAGCTTTTTCAAAGGGGCTACTCTTGTCTTGGCGGCAACAAGTCTTGATTCTGCGTCGGAGCCCTTTAATTCCCATCTGTGGTAGGCACATGCGGCAAATGCTGCGTCACTGGCGTCACAGAAAATGTAAAGACTTGGTTTACCCAAGGCAATCTTTGGGGTCAGGGAGCGTGGAAAACGGATACTTTCCAGCAGGCTTATTTCTTTAAATAGTCTAGTCCACCATTCCTGGTCTTGTTGACTGATTTTCTCATCCCATGTTAGTCCTTTTGACCAGCGATTCTGCATGCCGATCTTTACATGAATCATGAAAGCAGCTGCGAGGCCGATTGGATCAAAGATTTGTGCTATTCGGCCAAGTATTATTCTCTTTGTCAGGCTCTCTTGCTGCATGCTTTTAACTTTGAATGTGATCTCGGCACTGCTTGGGTCCCATGCCGTGCCCAATATTTTCTTCTCTGTTTGACCGATCTCTTTCACTGCTTTTCAATCGTATTGGGCTTCTTGCTGAGTTTGACTTTGCATTACTTTAAGGCTTATCTCATTGGAGAGCCATCTTTTAAGACCGAATCCTCCTCTTCCTAGGGCATGCGTTATCTGTTCGGTGGGTTGTTCTGCCTCTTCAACTTTCGCAACTGAATCGCAAATATCATCCATGTAGGTGTTTCTTTTGATTGATTCGGCAGCAAGGGGATATTCACCTTGATTGTCATCAGCGACTCTGTGCAGTACTTTCTGTGCCATTGTCGGGGCTGGCTTATCTCCAAACGAAACACGCTCCATTATGTAAACATCTGGGTCTCTTGTTCGATCCATGTTTCTCCATAAGAATCGATGAACATGTTGGTCAGCAACTGGAAGCTTGATCTGATTGAACATCTTGCTTATGTCCGTACAGATCGCAATCTTCTCTTCACGAAACCGGATGAAAACTCCAAAAAGTGAGTTCAATAGGTCGGTCCTTTCATCAGAAAGTCATTCAGGCTGCTTCCCTTAAATTTCGCTGACGAATCAAACACAATCCTTATCGGCGTTGACGATTTTTCTGCCCTTACAACAGCATGACGGGCGATGTAATATTTAGGTCCTCTGTAACTATCGATTTCTTCTTTTGTCAGCTTTCTTGCAAAGCCACGGGTTTTGTACTCCATGATTTGAAGGTCATAAGCGTCAGCAAATTCTTTGTTCTTCTGCAACTTTCTTTCTGTCGACTCCAATCTCTTTAGCGCCAATGCAAAGTTGGCCTCGAGCATCATCGGATCCCTTTTCCAAGGCATGGCAATTTCATAGCGATCTTTGACTTTCTTACAAGACTTCTGCAGCATTTCGGCAGCTAAACGATCTTCTGCTGATCCGATGATTGGTTTACAGGAACAAGGGGCGGGGAAAACACCAATGTCTCTGTTTCCTAGAATGCGGCAAAGTCGACAGGCTTGGACTGACTCACACCAGCGATTGCTAAAACTTGGCTTGCGTACTTTCTATCTCCATGTACTTTCCCCAGTACTGTCCATCCTAAGGGCGTCTTTAATGCAATGTGTGCCTTTCCAGGATCTGTTCGTATTTCGCCAACTTGTAAATGAGGATGGTCAACTCCCAGTAAAATGTCTATTGGTCCAGCATGATAAGCAAGTCCAATATCATTGAGGTGTTGATAGCTCTTTAGTCTGTCGAGGTCCAAGGGCTGGGCGTCAGCACAGATTCTTTCCAGTTCCAAGGCATTGGTCTTGAGTATTTCTTGATTGGTATTTATTCCTTGGATTTCAAAGTTTCGCTTTCGGGTCGTTTGTACCTTCGTTTTTCCTCCAACAACAGATAAGTCGAGGTGGCTTGTTTTCCCTTGTAAACCGAGTTTCTTTGCAAAGTCTCTGCATATGATTGTGACTTGTGCGCCAGTGTCGATCAGCAGATTTCCTTCTCGGCTCTTTCCATTCGGCGAAATCACTTTGACTCTAATAACGGGCAGCACGGCTTGTCCACATGATAAACTCGTAGCACTGGCTGAGGCAGCATCACTGTGGAGGAGTGGGTGGTGGCTTTTCTGACATACTTGTATGTTGCAAGGTTTCTTGAAGCGACACTCTTTGATTGAATGCGTTCACCCGAGTCAACAGAAGCAGCGTCTGTTTTCCTTAACCATTTTCCATCTGTCATTGACGGATGTGGCTTTAAATTCTGTACAATCCATAGTTAAATGGGTCCCACGACAGCAACAGCATTGCCGGTCTTTGCTCTTACGCTCTGTATTTACTGAATAGGCTGATCCCTTCATCTTGACTTTCCACGAAACAGGCTCTAATGAGTAGGCTTAGCTTTTTACTATGCTTTCCTTCTCCAGCCAATCACTTAAACCCTTAACGCTTTCTTCGGCTCGTCGTTCCCTTACGTCACGTCCCCAGCGTTCCTTGTCTTCGTCAGCTAGCTTTTGAAAAATTGTCTTCAGTAGACCCTTTGACTCCAGGTCTGCATGGGAGCCAGCATTACGCAATTGTACGACTATATCCTGGACAGTTGCTGCAAACGTCAAGAATCCACTGGCATCGCCTTTCCTCTGTTGTTTAAGACTATCAATTGCTTGATAGCAAACGTCTGTTATCTGGTCGTCTCGTCCAAAAGCTAGATCTAACTTCTTCCAGGCTTCTTAATAACTTTCGATGTTGCAAATAAGCTTCGCCGGCACATTTGCGAGGCGTCCTTTTAAAACATGAAGCTTGGTGTTAAAGTCTGTGCGATCTGGGTCCACCAACGTACGGAAGATTATCTTAAACTGGCGGAAATCCTTTAACATCCCAGTAAATCGAGGCAGTTCCAATTTGTACTTGACTAAGGGTGCGGTAGTTCGAACATGAGTTTCGAGTGCATCTACATTGCCAGCGGCTTCATTATCACTGCTTGCGGGGTGCTTAGGGGGGTCGACGTCACCCTGCACATCATCTGTGGTTTTGACATCAGCTTCGCTAGATCTTTTTCCTTTCTCCACGGCAGGGGTTATCTTTCGTATATGGTCCCTGATATAGCGTCTCACTGCACATACATCCTCGTGTAGTGAATCTATCCAGTCGTACAGGAAACTTGCATCGTCCTCGTCTTCAGGAACTGTGAGGATTAGTTCCTCGTGGGCCTGCTCTGCTCGCTTGTAATTCATATCCAGCAACTCAAGACCCATTGTCAGCTCTTCTATGTCGTCGGATTTTTCTGCTACTAACGTCTTTACCGTACGAATAGTTATCGTCACACGACCTTTAACGATACGTTGCTTCTTTCGGATTTGCACTTTTTCCTCGGTCGACATCTTCAAGACTGACTTCCTTGAAATTTCGATTGAATCTTTATGTTGAGGATGCAAGGAAAAAACTTCTATTGTGGGGTTGGATTGATATTTCTTCTCTAACTGATACATCAGTAATTCACTACAAAGCAATTAAGATATAGAATACAGATTAAAATATGAACGTTTATTTACAGGTTGAATACGTAAAACAACTTAAGAGTAATAATTTCGACTTCAAATGTTATTACTTACATCGAATTTGTCCCACAATAGTCTTGGCAATAGGCAATGAGATAGACTTAGTCTATGGCAACGGCATCAGGCTTTATCTCCTTGGCTAACTGTTGCAGCTATCTAAGTTTAATCAAACTATCTTCGTTATTTATTCTTTACTGAATTTCTATCTGATGCCCTTTTATGGAATTACTTCTTAAAGTGGTAAGCTAATTCAAACTTCAAATGCATTATATGTAACTCTAAATATGGTAAACAAATCGCTAACTTTACTGTACGGCTAAAGATAGTGAAGGTATGATCATTGAAACAATTCCTCGTACAATAATCATATTTGGCAGTCATAATGTTCCCTTGTGCGGTTCGTGCTGTGTTGATGGAAGTCTTTCTCTCTCTCTCTCTCTCTCTCTCTCTCTCTCTCACACACACACACACACACACAAACACATACACAGAAGATGGTACAAAGTGTTTAAGAACCGTTGAATATGGTATAGAGGAAGATTAAGAAGCTGACAAAGGACAAGACAGTCAGAAGGAAGGCCAGCTCTCAATCTGGCAGAGCCCCTTGCTCCAGATTAGTCTTACCAGTCACAGCCAAATCTGTTCAAGTCATGGACTTACTATGGCATTTAGTTAGGATGCGTCAGTACCCATTGTGGAAAATGACCGACGGAGGCCTACTACTACAAATATTGAATATTGTAGACCTTTTTCCAATTTCCAGCTACGTCTTATCCTAACTTACTATTCGAATATTTATTTACAACTTACGAAAACCCATAACCAGAAATTTTGATTGACAGAAAAACGTGCCAAACAAACTATAGGTAGTGACTATAAACAAAAAGATACTTTCAAACCAATGTTCAAAAAACATGTATCAAAGTAAAGAATCGCCTTGATGAAAATACCTGCTCAAATTTTCATGAGAATTTTACCTTCAACAGGGATAAAAATGCTCGTAACAGTGCAAAATTACACAAAATGTCAGGGTGTAAATTAGAGTTTGAACCAAATTCCATTACTTAAAAACGAATTCGCTTTTGACCTATTTTACGACAAATAAAAACTGTCTATTATTGACTAATTGAAATTTGTATTTCATAAAAGAAGGCATTTGGTTGAATTATATCTATTATTTTACAAGTATATAATATATACATGAATAAAACTTTTATTTAACTAACACCACGTTTTAACAGAACGATTTGAGATAGCAGTATTTATATTCTGAGACACTTTTATATTCTGTGTAACAATTAAGGCTGGTATAAATAATGTCCTTCCGAGTACTTTCAGCAACAGTTAAAAAGAAAAAATGCCTTGAAGAAGAGATGAAATTTCAATTACCACTCAGAAGTAATGAACCTCAAATAATCCCAATCAATGAATGCACAGGATCCAATTGAGATGCACATCTATTTCCAGTCACACTTTCGTGCACACGTGTTCTACCCAAAAGAACAACTGTTGGTCCTGGTCAATACTAGGCTAAATCAGTGAATGTCATTCGAAAAGTTCTGTCACTTATCTGGGCTAGCCTTTCCGGGTTTTTTTAAAAAAAAGTTAATGAAATTGAAAAGTACAGACGATATTAGCATCAATGCATTGGGGGTATCTTTGTTATGAGTGAAAGATGGCTTCATGTAACTCGACTCCTATTTAAACACTTCTGAAAATAAAAAGAAAGTGAGAAAGAGCCAGTCCAGGCAAGCTCTCTACAAACTTTAAGAAAAAACCGGAATCCGAGATAATCAAAAGTCCAAAGAATTTGCTTTTTATCTTAACCATCAAACCTATTTTGGTTTATGGCTCAAAAGCTTGAACACTTACATAATAGCAGATAATAAGGTTCGATGGATGCTACATACGTATGCTCAGAAAGGCTTTAAATATTACATGGAAAGATAACATCACTAATTGCATCGCAGTGTACTAATTTGCCTCAGTGAAGATTAGGCTTCGCCGATTACGAATGGTTCGTATTGTGTGCAGCAGGTCACAGAGTAGCCATATGCAGGAGATCAGAGTTAACGTACGGAGGCCAGACCTGGCGCAGGGCTAAAGTATGCATCGGAGCTCCAAGCATTTATGAAGGACAGAAACGACTGATGCGCTATTTTGCCCTGAGAGATTGATCTGGTGGTGATAATGAGCTTATTAAATGTCTTTTGTTTTTCTTGTTAAGGGGTGGAACATTGCTTTTGGTCACGATCAGCTTCGTCGTCATATGACAGGATTTAAGTTAGTCAGGTCGTCACTTTTCCATTACTACTAATTTCCCCAAAGCTCTCCACGTTCATCTGAGTAGAACGTAAAATAAACATAGCTTTGTTGATGAAAATCTACTTCTATCCAGAAAAAAGAAGAACTTCACAACACTTTGCCCTCTTCTGGTTTCGCCATGCTTGATTTCACTATCAAGGGGGTGGTTGCTAAGCAAGGCTAAAAAGGTCCTCGTCTTCGTGAGAAAGACTGAAACCCAGCAGACGGTAATTAGAGTTCACAGCGTTAGAGTAGGCTAGCCGAAGCTTATCTCAATAAAGGATGACTGAAAGGCAACTGTGGCAAAAGATAACGTTTTCTATGTCAAAAATTTACAGCCTGACTAAGATTGTGTTAATACCAAGACGAGATACCATGATCTCCTAATTTCCCCTATCGATTTGCTGTATCTTGCGGAAACACTAAGACTAAATTCTGTGTAATGGGTGACAATTATGATATCATGGCATGGCATTAATGACTCTTCTCTCTATGTTCTATTTAATCCAGACCCTGCCAGTAAATGCTCTACCATCAAACCCTTTTTACACATGTAGAAATTTTTCTTTCTCTGACTTGTTTATCTTGATCATGATGAAATCGTAGATTAACTTAGATCAATAAAGGTCAACTTTTTCTAACGCATTATAATACTTTTTTTTCTATTGCTACGGTATTTTGTACAATTATGATTCAAGGATCAGACCCAATGAATTAGCCTAGAAACTCGTGTGACTGAAAAGACCCAGAAGGTAGAGCATTGTAGTTAATTCTTTGCTGCTTGAAGTATAAAGATATACCTGTTGTACTAGGTTTGATTTAGTAGAACTCTTTTTAACAAATGGTATACAGTTGACTTTCTACAATTAGGACTTTCAAGAGAAATAAAAGATTGGCCTTAGTTATGGAATCTCTGTATAAAGTTGAACTTCTTGCTAGATGGATGTTCGTACTAGTAACCTCTCCTTAGTCAATAGTCTTAGCAAAATATTCAAATATGGGTTGGTAATGCCAATTTTCTTTACATACATGCTATTAATAATACCTAAATATTATATACTTTTTAAAACAATTAAGTCATTTTTCTTTTGTGCCTAGAAGTCAATTCCAATCCTCCCAAATCGTTGTGTCTTACCGTTAAAATACTGTTTTTTACAACACTTGTAGAATTTATTACACCCAATACCTGCAGAAATCAACTATCCTTAAACTGTTTGCTTGTTTCCCAAAGCAACTTTCTTCAAGTATCACTAAACCTGATGTTATCACTTGTTTAATATACACTGGCTTCAGCAACATCAGATGAGACTAAACTTTGGTTACAAAGTCAGAGCTCTTCCATATGATAACTAAAGGTACAAAAATTGATCTCTGTCTCTTTGGTATCCTCCGTTGTTATGGTTTAGGTACCTACATTACTGAAGCAGTTGGGAAATATAGAAAATTATGCATCGTTGCTTGCAAGCACAAGCGTCTTCATTACCCCAAGAAAGGTGACAATAAGTGGCGGCTTTTTTCAGCAATTTTTTGAATCACTTAAAATTGATACTTTTCTTCAAGGAATGAATAATTCTGTGATTAAATGAGTTGCAAAGATCAAGTCATGTTTGGTAGTAGAATAAAGATAACTATTAATACAAATTTGTTATTTCTACATACACTGGTGAATTGTCAAGGTTTAACATCACCTTAAACTGCTTCTTCTTGAATGCATGATTCAATTAATGGACCCATTCATACAAAGTACAAAGTCCATGTAGAAATATTTATAGCCAGCGATACTTCCATAAAGTTGTTTATCCATTTTTACCAACAAGACTTTTTTATATTTTCCTGCTAAAATAAGGATAGTTTCTTCCCAGTCGGGTTAAGCTGGGCCTGTTAATCAGAAATTACTTTTTTTTTCTCGACTCTCTTTTTAGTTTTCAGATTCAAGGCATTGGATGCCAATATCAGGAAAACAACGCCAAATTTATCAGTAGTCAAATAACTTTTATGACCTTAATGAAGCCAGTCATAATCATGTCATGTCTTTGCCATCTCTACCAATGTGAGTATTTTTACCAACATTCAGTTTTTCTCTACCAATGTGAGTATTTTTACCATCATTCAGTTTTTCTCTACCAATGTGAGTATTTTTACCATCATTCAGTTTTTCTCTACCAATGGGAGTATTTTTACCACCATTCAGTTTTTCTCTACCAATGTGAGTATTTTTACCGTCATTCAGTTTTTCTCGACCAATTTGAGTATTTTTACCGTCATTCAGTTTTTCTCTACCAATGTGAGTATTTTTACCATCATTCAGTTTTTTTTTTTTCTACCAAATTGGGTATTTTTACCATCCTTCAGTTTTTCTCTACCAAAGTGAGTATTTTTACCATCATTCAGTTTTTCTCTACCAATGTGAGTATTTTTACCACCATTCAGTTTTTCTCTACGAATGTGAGTATTTTTACCATCATTCAGTTTTTCTCTACCAAATTGAATATTTTTACCATCATTCAGTTTTTCTCTACCAAATTGAGTATTTTTACCACCATTCAGTTTTTCTCTACCAATTTGAGCATTTTAACCACCATTCAGTTTTTCTCTATCAATTTGAGCATTTTTACCATCATTCAGTTTTTCTCTACCAATGTGAATATTTTTACCATCATTCAGTTTTTCTCTACCAAATTGATTATTTTTACCATCATTCAGTTTTTCTCTACCAATGTGAGTATTTTTACCATCATTCAGTTTTTCTCTACCAAATTGAGTATTTTTACCATCATTCAGTTTTTCTCTACCAATGGGAGTATTTTTACCACCATTCAGTTTTTCTCTACGAATGTGAGTATTTTTACCATCATTCAGTTTTTCTCTACCAATGTGAGCATTTTAACCATCATTCAATTTTTCTCTACCAATTTGAGTATTTTTACCATCATTCAGTTTTTCTCTACCAATGTGATTATTTTTACCATCATTCAGTTTTTCTCTACCAATGTGAGTATTTTTACCACCATTCAGTTTTTCTCTACGAATGTGAGTATTTTTACCATCATTCAGTTTTTCTCTACCAAATTGAGTATTTTTACCATCATTCAGTTTTTCTCTACCAAATTGAGTATTTTTACCATCATTCAGTTTTTCTCTACCAATATGAGTATTTTTACCATCATTCAGTTTTTCTCTACCAATGTCAGTATTATAGCATCATTCAATTTTTCTCTACCAATGTAAATATTTTTACCATCATTCAGTTTTTCTTTACCAAATTGATTATCTTTACCATCATTCAGTTTTTCTCTACCAATGTGAGTATTTTTACCATCATTCAGTTTTTCTCTACTAATGTGAGTATTTTTACCATCATTCAGTTTTTCTCTACCAATGGGAGTATTTTTACCACCATTCAGTTTTTCTCTACAAATGTGAGTATTTTTACCATCATTCAGTTTTTCTCTACCAAATTGAGTATTTTTACCATCATTCAGTTTTTCTCTACCAATATGAGTATTTTTACCATCATTCAGTTTTTCTCTACCAATGTGAGTATTATACCATCATTCA
>RDPX01000006.1:6763223-6779918 GCA_003991215.1 Morbakka virulenta | reverse complement strand
TTCAGTTTTTTCTACCAATTTGAGTATGTTTACCACCATTCAGTTTTTTTCTACCAAATTGAGTATTTTTACCATCATTTAGTTTTTCTCTACCAATTTGAGCATTTTAACCACCATTCAGTTTTTCTCTATCAATTTGAGTATTTTTACCATCATTCAGTTTTTCTCTACCAATGTGAATACTTTTACCATCATTCAGTTTTTCTCTACCAATGTGAGTATTTTTACCATCATTCAGTTTTTCTCGACCAATTTGAGTATTTTTACCGTCATTCAGTTTTGCTTCACCGTTTAGGATACACAAGGCATCACTTACTCTAAGGTCTCTGCGAGTAGACCGCTGAGATGATCAGAGCCCCCCTGAGCTCTATTATCTTTAATGTCTTACATCTTGCATCAGACTTTGCTGTCACAGTGTTTTCTTGGATCTCCAAATTTTAAGATAAAAAGGTTTTTTTCATCAGTTGATTCAATTGTATAGTGATAATCTGCATATAATCTCTTGTTTGATGTTTGATAGTGTGAATTACATATTAGTTCTAATCCTTTGTATAATCCATCGATTTTTATTATATTTCTGGAGACGTAATTATTTACCTGATTGCATCTGAAATTGAAGAGACAATTTTTTAGAACGTCGATTGTTTTTTTATTTAGGTTAAATTTGACTTTTATAAATGTTTTTTACCATTTCCTTATGTGATTCATGTTTTAATTGCTTGTTTATTTTCAGAGTAATTTGATGTGGGAATATTTGGTTGAGACAAAATGATTGATAATCATTTTTATCTTTAACATTGTTACAGTCGAACGTGAATGGTATTTTCTGGTTTATATTTCCTGTAAAATGAAGTCTCTTTTCCTTGTTATTATCGATAAACGTCTTTATTAAAAGTAATTGTATAAGCTTATATAAAAAAAATCTCATGAAACACTAGTGTCTTGTATTGACTAATGTCATATTATAATTAATTTATCCAATGTTTTTGCGTCATATCCATCTTTTCTTAATTGTTGACATAGTTTATTATATGGTGAAATGAATAGAACCTCTTCATCATTTTTACAAGGGTTGGTTTTACCAACACCAGGTAAAAACCCTTTAACAAAAATATTCTCATATTTCAGCACTTTTGAAATTCATTAGAATCATATTCATTTTTATCTCCTGTTTAAGTACTTTATTTTTTTGATAAGAGGTAATTCATTAGAGGTTACTATGATTTTTTTGTCTGTTAGATACTTATTTAATTCGAGTTTGAAGCAGTCAATGTCATCTGATAGGTCAAATATTTCGTTTTTCAGTTTTATATTCATTTGATTGTTACTAATTAGTAACGAGTCTGTGACGTTAAAAAATAAAAAAAATTACTTCAAATAACAAATTTTCTGAATAATTGTTATAAATGAATCTTATTGTTCATTATTGCTCCTTACATCAAGACGTCGTCAATAGGCCTTATAAAGTTAGGTTTCTTGTTGTGGATTGTATCTAATCTGATATTCTATTTTTCTGATTCATTGAGAATTTTTTTTACCTTGTTAATGTTTTCATCAGTTTTCCAGTAGTGCTGATCTAATTTTTTTATGTCATTGATAATTTCAAAGTAATTGTTGTTCAGAATGAAAATGAATAATGAATTCTTATTAACGTTTTTGTTTCTCTTCTTTGGTTTAAATAGTTTGTGCAAACCAGCCAGAACATGCGACCCTTTGAAACAAAAACGTATAGGTATAACTGTTTCTAATGTCTATTTATGGTTTATAATTTATGGTTTATGATTTCAGAGCCAGAGTGTTATCCATATGCTTTTTGCTTATTGTTGACCTTGTGATTATTTCCAAAACCTTTGGCAATTCATAGAATTACAGTCGAACCACTGTCTATGTCTACTGTGGCTACATATGTTCTAAACCAATCCTTTCCAGCTATATCGCATTACATTCCCAATTTTCTCTCCTTCCAAGTATGTTGATAACAGTTGATTTAACCTTTCAACAGAAGTCTTCGCTCTGTGGGGGTCTAAGCCCCATATGAATGCTTAGAATAAAATGTCCAGCCTCAGTGCTCTGGAGAAAGAAAGACACACTTAATTGAAAGATGTGCTTTAGAAAAAGGATCTGGTCAAGAAAGAGCGCCTGTTGCTCAGTTGTTAGAGCATCCGACCAAAATAGCCACAGACACAGGTTTCAATTCATTTCGCTGTGCAGGTATTTCTCACTTTCTAAAATATTTCTTGCAGATAAAAAACCGTATCATAATGTTATTCTCGCCCAACATAACTTGCTTAAATATTTTTAAGTTTGTCTTTAAAAAATGTAAATTTTCTTATGAGCTACATAGTTAGAAAAAAACCCACGTGTACTCTACTAACATTGCATGTTAACCAAAATAAAAATATTCAATGGTTACTTCTTTTAAAATGTTAGACATACCAACGAAACAAGGGTATGAAGAACTAATAGATCAATCTCACCTTCTGAATTGTGCCAGTTACAGCTAGTCTTTCTACACTAGCCAACCTATCTAAAGCAATTGCACTCACTTATCTCTGCTAAATGTGAGATGAGTGAGACAGAAAATATTAGTTTGTATGACTCTTTGTATCAGTAGCAGGAACTAAATGAATTTCATAATACAAACAGTATTGTATTACATGACATCCTAACAAACAAAACTGCTTGAGTCAGCCGAAATATCCACCAAGATTAGAAGCACATGAAATTCATTGGAACCAAAGCGCTTACCTTGGCACTTAAGATTAGCAAAGAGTAAAGCCGAGGAAATACATCTCAGCTGAATAGTCAAATTAATATTCGCCCCTGGCATCAATTGCAAACCCATCGAAGTGGTTTATTACACTAAACAAATGGGTGGTGACGTCAACAAATGAAGTGTTTGAAAAGCATGATAAACAGAAAGAGAAACAGAGGATAGCAACTAGAGAGTTGAAGAGGTAGCATCACAACATCAACAGATCTTACTGAAATTTCCCGTACGGTTTTTGCCAAAGCTTGAGAACAATGGATGCAACTACTGTAATTCATATTGGTTCTTATTTTGTTCTAGGGTGGGAATATAAGGGCTTAAAAGCCGAGAAAATGTCAATAAGGATCTTACAGCAACAACTCTAGAATTTAATCAAGGCAAGCGAATAAATAGGGAAAAGGAAGATATAAAATATGTTAAATTGTAATTAAAAACGTCATAGTTAGAGTGAAAATTAGGTCAGATCAGAATAAGTAATCTAACGTCAAAACTAAAAAGCCCAGTCTTCTCGTCTTGTTTGTATCTCGATCTTAGTAGCAAAGATTGACTATACGTTAATTTGCTTTTGTTACCGGGGAAGACAAAAAACCTGGGGCATCCCCCCTGAAGCCTAAATGTCAACCTACCTGGTTACTACTACTCCGCTACTTCTATTATCAATGTTGGTATTACTAGTACTAATACAACCATCGCTATTAGTATCTCTGCTATCGTTGCCAGTGCGACAGCAACAACAACAAAGAATATTACTGCTACTCCTACTCCTACTACTTCTACTGCTACTTCAGCTAGTTGTTCTACTAGTTCTGGTACGTCTGCTATTACGTCTACTACTACTATTACTACTACTACTACTACAACTACTACTACCACTACTACTACTACTACTACTACTACTACTACTACTACCTCTACCACTACTACTACTACTACTACTACTACTACTACCACCATGTCTACCCCTGTTATAAGCCACCACTTGTATTGGTTAAGAAATGTCACGTGATTATACAACATGTAGATATGTACCACCTTGAATCAGGGCAGTGTGATCTAGTGATCTGAAGGTGGTAGATGTTAGGGTCTTGTCCTTCTGGAGAAGTGGGTTCTGGTCCCACCAATTTTATTATTCGTTCCTAATTTTTTATTTTGACCAATGAATACGAATTTCCTTGGGTTTTTTCCTAGGAAGAATAAGAAGTAGACGAAAAAGAAAAATCACAACAAATTCTACTACTATTACTTCTACCACTACAAATATTACTGCTACTAATACTACTGATACTACTACAACTGTTACTACTATTACTGCCACTACTACTAATTCTGTTACTATTACTACTACTACTACTACTACTACTACCAATGCTACTACTTCTACTGCTACAACCTTTACTACTATTACTACCACCACTAATATTTTCCCCACTTATTGGAAAAGGCCAAGGTTTCTTGGCTCTTTGGTGTACTCATCTCAGTTGTTGGTGAGTTTAATGTAATAATTGTGAGTTGAGGAAAACATTTTCGATTAATTTTTTTTTCAGCCTTATCAAAAAAGAAAATAGTCCAATCCTATCTACAGGTTGTTCCCTTGGTTGTGGCGACAATGCTCAAGAAAGGGAAAAATACAAATATCACTGACCTAAGTAATATCCTTGTCCAATGTGTTGAGTAGGAATAGACTTTTCTTGACGTCAAAACAAACAGTAATTGTATTATCTACCCCTTTCTGAAAGTTATAAAACCCCTTCTTTACGGACGAATAAACACGACAATTGGAGTTTATATTTCTGGTCTTCTTGGTTAACTATGTTAGGACCCTTCATCTTTAATTTTAAGTGCAGGTACCATGTACATACTTTGCAGTATCTTAGTGCAACAAACAAGTAACCTGGGTAGGTATGTTCTACCCGAAGCTCTAAGCCACCCGAAAGCTCCAAGTATAATGCAATCCTAAACTCGCATGTCTGCAGTTTTTCATCAATTAGGATGATTCATACCAGTTTACATTGTGTATTTGGTAAAACAAGAAGGGGAAAAGCCATAAGTTTTCAAACTCTGTTAAGAGATTAAAGTAATTTATCATTCTTGCTAGAGAATTTTAAAATCTTTGGTTTTTCATCCCTTTTGATACTTGTATATTACTGGAACAAAGAAGGCATGAAAGCATTTGAAGATTAATACCACCCTAATGAGCTTTGTGAATCCTCGAAAAGGAAATTCAGACACAAGTATTAAAGACCTTAATGAATACTTTTCTTCTAAGGCAAACTTGGGTTTTTCATAGACGTAATGATGATTTTGAAACAAGGCAGATTGAAACATGAGTCAAAAGTTGGATCCAAGTTACTAGCATGTTAAATATCGAGTAAGACGCAAACGTTTGTATTTCACTTGCGAAACTGTCTTTATTTGTTTTTAAAGCCTCCGGAAAGCCAGCTTTAATTTGTGTGATTTTTATTAAGCCACTTTTTATTTTAAGCCAGCTTATGCATTGTAGTAAAATGATTCTAGAAAATATCCCCTGAGTAATGAATGCCTACTCAATAACCTCAGCAGTAGTAGTAGCAGCAGCAGGAGTGGTAGCAACAGTAGTAGCAGCAGAAGTAGTAGTAGTGCTAGTAGTGCTAGTAGTAGTAGAAGTAATATCTAAGTAGGGGCAGAAAATATCTGCTACTACTACTGCTGAGGCGTCCATTCCTCAAGAGATGAGAGGTCTTCCTCCTCTCAGAGCATATGACATATTAACACCACTTTTTTTCTGTGCACATTGTTTCACTTTCATTTTAACTGTTATTATCTTGGCCATTTTTATGCCTTTTCCGTGTTTTCAATCAACTCCCGCCACCAGAAAACACGGTTACTCTGCTCTTTCTGTCTTCTTCGCATTGTTTAGTTTAGTGTTATTTGCGACAAACTTGAGAACGCTTTTGAACGCTTTTTGAGCAACAAAATTAGTTTTGTTGCTCAAAAGTACCAAGTTATTCAACAGGTTTTAATTTTAGAGGTTGATTTCAGCCAGATGACTAAATTCCCTTTATGAATTCTTAAGGTGAGACTGGGTAAAAAACGTTATCTTGTGAGAATTAAAACATCAAAAGGGAAGAAATACGACCAACTTAAATTTAATGTTAAAGTTAAGAACAATGAAAAAGTACGTTAAAATGACTCAGTCCTTTGGTTTGGACCTCAATCTCCAGAAGAATCCGGATTTGAAAGAGGATATTCTGTTTTTTCTTGGCAAGAAAAAAGATACCTCGAAGGTAACAAACCGCTGTATATGGCATTTGTTGATTTGGAAGAAGCATATGACCCCATCCCACCTGATGTAGTACTTTGGTGCTTGAGAAGAAGAAGGATGACGGAGAAAATGGTAAAAGTAGTCGCCAGCCTCTACAGCAACAGCCAGACCAAAGTAATTTGCGCAGCCGGAGAATTAGAAAACGTCGAGATCAGAATCGGATTACATCAAGGTTCTTTACGTAGCCTCTTCCTGTTTGCTCCGGTAGTCGACACCATAACGAAGGGCATAAGCAGAGGACTACCAGAGGAGCTGTTGTATGCAGACGACCTGACCATAACAGCAGATAATTGAGAAGGGTTGGAATCGAAGCTTCATGGGTGGCAGGAAGCGATGGAATTGAGAGGTTTAAAAATGAATAGCAAGAAGACAGAAACAATGGTATCATCAAAGAGTGATAAAATAATTATTAACATTAGAGATAGACATGGGAAAGTGATTAAGCAAGTGAAATCGTTCTGTTATTTAGGATCAACCATTCAACAACAAGGGGCGTGTCAAGAAGAAGTTAAGACAAGAGTTAGAAGAGCTTGGACGAAGTGGCGAGAAGTGAGTAGCATAATATGCGACACGAGAATGCCAATGAAACTCAAGATAAAGATCTATTCATCCGTGTTACAACCATTATTACTATACGGTCTAGAAGTCGGACCTTTAAGAAGGGCAGAGAAGAAGTTGTTAAAAGCATTAGAAGTGACGGAGATGAGAATGCTAAGGTGGCTAGCCTGAATATCCTTGCACGAACACAGGATGAATGATTGCGTAAGAAGATTTTTAAAGGTAAGGAAAATAACAGAGAAAGCAAGAAAAGCAAGGTTAAGATGGCACGGACATGTAATGAGGAGAGGTAATGACAATATTTTGAAAGCAGCATGGCAGACATCAGTGACAGGAAGAAGGAGTGGAGGACGACAAAAGCTTAGACTAAGGGACGTCATAGAACGAAACATGAGAAGTGGGAGCGACAGAAGAAGATTGGGAAGACCGAGTCATGTGGAGAAAAAGGTGTCGAGCGGCCGATCTGACAAACATCGGATGAAGGCCGAAGAAAAAGAAGATTCTGTTTTTTCTTGCCACTGAATATCCTACTATTGTCAATTGTTTGGAACTAAAATCATTGTTAGTATTAACAGAATATTCATATTGATAAGACATATCAGAAATATGTAAAGTAAAAATTATGTTAAGGGTATGCTACGTGATTAGTAGAAAAGCTAGCCCCTCCCACAAGAAGCCAAAGGTTAAAAAGGTACATCAAGCGAAAAATCTCAGGTGTATTTCGTCTCAGTTTCAATAATTTTAGTAATGCCTCGTTGTTTTTCAATTGCGTGTTTTTGTGTGTTTCATCATCTTTTCATGTTCAACCGAATAAAATGCAAGTAACTGAGGCTTACAGAAACAGTCGGAAAAGCACTGTTTGGTTTTAGTACTTTTAGTCCATCATGTATAATAACACTAGTATTATTGTTGTTGTTGTTGTTGTTGTTGTTGTTGCTATTTCTGCTGCTGCTGCTGACAAATCTCATGGTTTACCAACAAGCGAAAAATGGATAGAGGGGCGTGCATGACAAGTTTAAAAGGGAGCTTGTATGTTATATAGGGTAAAAGAACTTCTCTGTTGGTATCACACACAAAAGTTTACTTTGGCATAAATGAACAATTATCTTACTATCTACTTGTTAGTGGGGTTTTCCCTGCAGCTATCTTCTTTCGCATTTATTTATGCTGCTACTTTTGAGTAGGAGCGCAGTACTCACGATTTAAAATAGGTGGTGGCAAGAACTGCGCGTAACGTCGTTTCTATGTGCATCACAGACATGCTGAAAAGCCATACTAAACACTGTTTTAGGTTAGAACTAAAAGAGGACAGTTGGCCATTGCAACGTATGATGAGGACTGTTCCAACCTTTGAGTACATTGACCTTATGAAATTTTTATGAAACTCCACTTGCTGAGCCTAGTTGAAAATGAAGAAGAGAAAATGTGATCAGTTCCTTTTAAAACTACCTTGCAGTTACACTGCGTTAATTTTATGATAATCAGCAATATATTATTGCGCGTCGTTGTAATAAATCTTTCTAAGAAGGAATTTTTCCCTCAGAGGGCTAGGCTGTGGAACTCTTTTACTTCTGAATGTTTTCCTCCATCGTATGACATGAAGGTTTTTAATTCTTAAATTAACTCTTTCTCTTTCCTTAACTATTCCCTTTTAATTTCATCACCGTTTTATACATGCAGTTGAAGTTAACCTTATATATTTCCTTAACCCACACACCCCCTGCTAAAAATATCCACAACTCAAGAATTTTAAGATTAAATGGTAGGATTAGTACTCAATAGCACATTTAATTTTGTATAGTTACTTCATTACTATTTTAGGAAATAAATTTTGAGTTTCAAATACTCCATGTATTGGTTTTTGCTTTACCTTTTTATATCTTTTCCCTTTCGTACTACAAGCCTGATGTGATTTCCGCTACCGTTTCAATACATAATTGACAGAGGTCATCGTCCCAAATGTTTTTAATGGCAGGCACAAAAATAAGTACAAACCTCAAACCTGAGTCTTTCAAAATAGAACCATAAATATTGTAACACCCATACAAAAGTGTTTCTTGCAGGTTTTTCTACTCATCAATTGGTTAAACCACTCATTATTACATCATGTTTTAGAGAAACCTTAGTAATATTGCTACGTATAAAAATCTACTAACGATTTTCTGAAAATTTCTTGGATCATGGAAAAAAATATTTACGCATTTAAAATTAATGCATTGAACAGTTTTCCTCTGAGGTATTTTTATTTCTGTTCAGGGTTTTTAATTTTCGCGCTGCTGAATCTTGCCTTTCAGTTTACCGGAAGATCTCTCAGTATGTTTCAGTTTTAGGAGTGATAACGAACCTTTTGTCTCAGAAATATTGTCTTGTTAGTGTTTTCTCAGTTCTTATATAAATAAAAACCGGATTTATATAAATTATTGAGAATTTTGCTTTCTTTGCTGAGGCTTGCTATAGCCTTGGTGGCTCTTATTCTACTGTTGATCATCTGACTATCAGAAATCGCACCTGTCAAATTATGAATAAAATTGAAGAGGAAGTTGGTACAGGAATTCAGAGGAATTGGTACAGCTATAAATTCCAAACTTCTTCCTATATTAGAATCTGCCCTAAAGATTGACAACCGCATCCTGAAGGTAACTTTTAAAGGTAATCCAAAGACGGTTGTCATATCGTGTTATTCTCCAGACAATACCATGTCTGAAGAAGATGTCTTAAACTTCTACTCTTCTCTCAGTAACACGATAAATGATATACCTTCCCACGTAATGCTCGTCATAGGTGGTGATATGAACGCACAAATCGTTTCGAAATTCTCCTTCCATGATAATACTAATCGTAATGGAAACCATTTAATCGATTTCAGTGTTGAACATAAGCTTATCATTGGAAACACTACGTTCCAAAAACACCGGAACAAATTATGGACACATAGATCTCCGAAAGGAACTCTTTCTCAGATAGATTTTATTTTATATCGAAAACAGTGGGGAAAGAATTTTAAAGACTGTCGAGCTTATTCATCTTCGGACCCGGTTGGCAGTAATCACCGTACTGTGTCGGCTTCAAGAAAGGCAGCCTCCGCTCTCCAAAAGCAAGCAAGCCGAAGAAGGTGTTCTGGTGTGCTCTATCTTCAGATAGCGAATTGGCAACACGAGTTGACAATACCATCTGTATTCGCTTCGAAATTCTTCCCACTGTTGATCAGAACTACACGTCCTTCGTTTCAATCGCCAACAAAGTCGGTTTTTAACTACTTCCTTCGAAACCACGCTCCAAGCAAAAAACGATTGACCTTGCTCCAATGGTTTTAGTGCGCAAAGCAACTCTTCAAGCATCAGCGTAAAACATTCAAGATGCATGAAATGTATTACATTCAACAGCCTTGAAGACGAACGGGTAAGCAACACTCTTCGGGCCTTTGAAAACTCTGCATCTACTTCTTCTATAAAGTCTGCTTGGGATTTAGTCAAAGAGCTTTCGGGAAAAAGTACTCGAAGTGTTACCTTCATCTCAGGAGAAGATAGACTTGAAACAGGGAAAATCATTTTCAAAAGCTCCTAAATGCACCGTCAGCTTCAGTATGTGATACTCCAATAGAGAAGGTTTTTGATACTTTTACCGATATCCAAAGCGGTGACTTTTCTCAAGCTGTAGTAAGCACTGCTGTGAAACAGATGAAACCCGGTAAAGTACCCGGCCTTGATGGATACCACCCGAATTCTGGAAGCTTCCTAAAGTTAAGAAACTTTTACGAAAGTTTTGCAACGTTATCTTCAAAGGTAACCGCCCGAAAGAGTGGGGAATTTCAGGCATTACACCAATTCCAAAGAAAGGATATTTGACAGTCACTGATACCTATAGAGGCATTTCACTCACCCAGATCGCCTCCAAGGTTTATAACCGCTGTCTTTTAAATCACATTGGCCCTGTTATCGATAAAGTGTTAAGACCTAATCAGAATGGATTTCGAAAAGTCAAGTCTACCTCCTCTCACCTGCTTGCTTTTCACCGCATAGTTGAAGAGTTGAAAAATCATGATTTGGAAGGGGTGATTGCATTCATAGACTTTCGGAAAGCCTTCTATTCTATAGATCGCGTGTTTAGTATTCTCAAGGCGTATGGAATCCCTGCTGATATCATTGCTGCCATTAAAGTCATGTACGTGAACAGCTCCGCAGTTTTCCTTACCCCTGAAGGCATGACCAAAGAATTTTCGATTGACTCCGGGATCTTACAAGGTGACCTTCTTGCACCTTTCCTATTTATTATTTGTTTAGACTACGCTCTTCGCTCTACCATCTCTAGTAATGATGGTCTCACTTTAGAACGTCGTCACAGTAGGCGTCACCCAGCCGCTGTGCTGTCAGATTTAGATTATGCTGACGTTACTCCGCTCCTTGCAGACAACGTCGCCGCTGTTCAGGATCTTTACTTCGGGTTGAAAAAACATGCCAGGGTTTATTTTTGAACGCATACAAAACCAAGTATATGAAGTTGAATCCATCACAACTGAATGCAATACTTTTATCATCTGACGGCTCCATGATCGAGCTGGCTGATCACTTCAAATATCTCAAAGGCCTCACCGATTCTTGCCTTAATTTGAATACTCGTATTGCCCATGCTTAGAGTGCAGTTCACGCCCTTAAAAGGATTTGGAAATCAAATGTGAAAAAGGATACCAAACTTAAAGTCTTCAAGGCGTCAGTAGAGACAATTCTCCTCTACGGTTCAGAGTCATGGGCATTAAACGTTGCTCTTGCCAAGAAACTTTATGGGTCCTGCACGAAAATGCTCCGTACCATTTTTAACTTATCATGACAGGATCGTATCACAAACGCAGAGCTATACGGTTCTCTCCCCCGCATATCCTGTGTGGTTAGTCGCCGTCGATTGCTACTCGCTGGTAACATAGTTCGACATGATGATCCTGCAGGAAAGTTCTACTCTGGTGTCCCAAGAAAAAGAAGCGTCGCGGTAGACCTCGTATAACAGTAAAAACACTTATAGAGAATGACATTGGCCTTAATGGTGCTGATCTTCTGGGTGCAATGAAAGATTGAGTTGTGTGGCAAACTAATTTTGTCAATGTTTCACCATGAATATGAATGACAAAAGAAGAAGAAGAGGAAGATATATGTTGATTGTGTTATTCATTATTCTTATTTTGCTGGCCATTATCTCTCTCTCTCCCTCTATCCTCCTTCTATCCCCCCTCTCTCCCTCTTTTAAAACAGTTGGAATTTATTACTGATCTCGAGGGAGTTCCACTTGTTGTTTTGAAATGGGGCTAGAAACAGCTAAAGATCAAGCTCATATCATTTATGAGTTTGGTGTTTTCAGGATTAAAAGCCCTATCTTCAGGCCATTTTTGTTGAAACAAGCCTGGTTTCGAGAAATGAAACCGTTGAGCTACTTCAGAAAAAAAATATTTGAAAAAGTTTTGTCCTTTATTCTTACCCGAACGTTCTTGATGTTCTTACATCCAATCGATAGGTTAGTCTGATATTCTCATAGATTCCCCATTGTATTGGTCAAAGAGTTACCTCAAGCAAGAGAATGTCTTAATTTTGCCAAACCACAGCTGATTTTTGTATGTATTGCTGTTGTCATTGTTGTACAGACTAGCCCATACCTATTGTCTGGGGCGGTAGTCAAGCAATTAGCAAATCTTGCCTAGGCTTCGGTCCGTACAAGTAGGATTGAGAAAGTCTTATTCTTTGAGAACTAGTAAAACACTTTAGAATTTAAGAACGCTAACTTTAGAACGTTAAGAACAGTCTTAACAGAACGGATTGGCGTCGTGTCAGCTCTCAAACAAAGATCCCTTTACTTTTGTATTAAAGAAACTGTTTGGCAGGGTTTGTTATTTATTTGGATGAAAACACATTCCAGAAAATTCAATGGAAAGCTCATTATTCTTTTCCACATTCTCCTATCATAACTTTGTGAAAGTCATACTTGGGCTAGTGCACCATCTAGTCACCTAGATCTTATGGACCGGGCCCAAAAGCGACTTTTTATCTGATTGTTCTTTGTTGTTTTAATTCTATAATCCTTGTTACATAGATGTGATATCTCCAGTCTTAGCCTTGACTCTCGTTTATTGCATCGAGGAGCTCTCTGGTAAAGCTTCTTCTTAGCTTTCTGATCAGCCTGCGTCACCTCACCTGACAAACTACCTATTCATCTTAGTGTTTTGCTTTTTAAAGGTAAGCATGTGTTTCTAAGATCGTGACTTTTTCTTGAACAAAAAACTTTTGAACTGTTATCCATTTAGCTGGTTTTCTCGCTATTATGACCTTAAGTCTCTTAAGTCTAGACTCCATTCAATTGTTTCTTCTTAAATTTTGGTGTCTTCATAGTCGCTCACATTAAGTGGCTCCACACCTTGTTCACAGTACACATAGGGGAAATAAGAAAGAAAAGACATTTTTGTTGTAGTTACTATTTTACTAATTTTTAATAACCGAATTATTGTTATTAAATACTATTTAGATTTGTCGCTTTTCGTTATATTGTGATCTGTGTGTCATTGCTTTGCAAACAAGATCATTTGAACTTGAAAATTCTGAGCTTCATGGACTCAGAGGAAGCCATAGATGTAAAAGCTTTATCATGTCATGAGTCGTGAGCTTTTTCTGTGCTACATTTTGAGAGATACTTCTCCCATTGTTAGACTGTAGAACCTGACAATGGGAGACGTATGTCTCATAATGTAGCCCAGAAAAAGCTCACGACTCATGACATGATAAAGCTGTTACTGAATGATTTGAATTGTTTTGTTACTGCCACTTCTTGAGGGTGAAATGGACAAAAAGACGAATAGTGCATTGATCATTGCAAAAGCGGATGTTACAATATGACTTTTTATTTAAATGAATTGGGGTAATTTTAGCTACTTAGATGGTGTTGTACAAACTAAAAGTTTCACTACAGATTTCTTAATAGAATTGTCACATAAAAAGAAAGAGGTAAAAAATGACAAGAAGATTTGCAGAAAAAATCAAGGCATCACAGAATTTAGTGTGGAGGAAGTGAGAAGAATATAGCTGGAAGTTCGCTGCTGATCAGGCCACTAATACAGCGGTTATTTAATGGCGATATCGTGATGTTTAGATGTCTAAGGCACTTAACTTTGTTAGTAGAGGTTATTTAAATTTTTCAATGGCTTTTTTGCTTTCATATAAAAACAAACTGTATGAATGTCATTTCATCTATCTTTCACCTTATACTCTTTGTAGTTATGACACGAACATGTGCACTAACCTGAATTACGAACTTTTTACAATCAAAGAATGATTTTACCCCAGTGATCCTAAGAGGCGAAACATTTGGCAACAGACCTTATTAACTTACAAATGCAAATTTTCAGTTTAAAGGAGTTGTTTCTTGGCAGTGTAAAATGGTCGACATCGTATGATATTCAGGATTACACCTTCCTGAGACTTGACCATGAAAGTTGAAAAGAAGAGATTTTGGAATATGTATTTGAAACGACACTGAATCTTTCCAAAGAAAAAATTTAGAAGACTCTAGAAATGAGTCGATTTGAGTTAAGATTAGTCCAAATAGTTTGAAATCTCTCATTTTCGAAATCATGTATCCACCCCCTTCTTCTTCAAAGCATTTGTCTAAATCGTTCCATACGATTTCGCTTGTGTCAGGACAGGATAAGCACTTTTTTGTGGAAATCAATAGGAACTGATACGAGCACCACCCAAAAAGAGTAACGGAAGGACAGGATTGTACCATTACGTTGTATTTTGTGGTCCACACTGACTGCACAATTGAGGCCAACCGCCCTGACACTATAGTCAAGGATCGGAAAAACAACACTTGCCCTCTCATTGATAAGAGCGTGCCTTCGAATAAAAATGTGTCTGCAAAAGTGTTTATAAAACTTGCAGAATGTAAGGATTTGAAAATCGAAATTGAAAAGACGTGGCATTTACAACTGTCCCAGTTGTAGTTGGTGCCTTGGGCCTGACAAAAAGGCACAAGCCAATTCTGGAGAAAATACCAAGAAAACCAACACCCCAGGAAATTGAAAAATAGTACTTAATAGCACAGTACACGTCTTAAGAAGGGCATTGGCTATTTAGTTAGTTGTAAAAGTTAAACTGTTCTAATAAATCTTCCTGTATGTCTATTGTTCAATTGATGTTCGTTAAGTGCTTAATTTACTGTGAAAAAAATGTGTGAATCTTGATGTTCGTCGATCATAAGAAATAATATATGTACTTGGGAGTGAATGAAGGGGAAGGGATTATCCATGCTGGAATGAGGGAGAAAATCCGAAATGAACACTATCGAAGAATGGACGAAAAAAATACCTAGAAATGGCTAGTACATGGTGATTTGAAGGTTCAAACTGAAGCGCCATAGTGCTCAGCACAAGAACAGGCAGTTAGGATGAACTATCTCAAATACAACTTCGAAAAGAGATCTGATACTCCTTTATGCAGGGTGTGTGGTAAAAAGGAAGAAACAGTGGAACATATAATTAGTGAATGTACCACATTAGTCCAGCAAGAATATGAGATATCTAACAATGTGGTGAAATTGATACATTGGAAACTTTGTGAAAAATATGGTTTAGAAAGATAAGAAAATGGTACGATCAATGTCCAGAAGGATTTGTTGAGAAGAATGCATTATCATCCCTCAGGAGATACCAGCCTGAAGTCGAAAAGTACACGACTCAGTCTAATTCCTTTCCTGCAAATGATCTGCAAGATAATTAGAACCAGGATATCCCTAGCGTTGAGTCTGCAGTGATGCCCACAAAATCAAAACAAATCAGAGTTTGATGGTCAACAGAAGATTATAACAATGTTCTAAGAGCACTCTACAAAGCTCAAAAGAATCCTATGAGAAACGTGACTGAACCAATTTTGAATGGAGAAAAATAGTAGGAAAAGAAATCATGAAAAACATCGATGCTATTAAACTTGCTAATGTATGTCAAGATATTTTTAGAAATAAGCGGTTAATTGATGCTCAAATTAATCTAATACGGAATGAAACTCAAAATGAAACTACTGAGGAACCTCATGTTGAAATTGGACATGTAAATCCACAATCTAAAGTTGAACTTGTAAATTTGACACCTAAACAGATTAAAAATAGAATAGATGGAGTGCGAGAGGTAACTAACGAGGAAATAGATAGACATGTACACATGGTTGTGGTTGTTGATGATTTTGTTGAAAATAATAGAGAAAAGATACAGGCTGCCCGTGAAGACATAATAATTGAACTTGCAATCACTGAACAGACAGAGATGGAAACGAAGGACACACTACCTAAGATAACATTCTCTTCAAAAACAAACCTTACTAGTAAGCTTTAAAACGTTGCTCTAAGCGAGATAGTTAATAAAACCCAGACGGATTTAACCTCCATCGACATCTAACATACTCAACAGCAAAAGCTGCCATCTAAAAGCTAGGGATTAAAATAAAAAAGAATAAATCGAAACAAGCTAATAAGGAACCAAAATGGAAAATGAAAATAAGGAAGGAAACAGAGTCTCTGCGGGCAGAGATCTCAGTTTTTGATGAATTAACGAAAGAAACAGACGAGAAAACTAGGAAACAGGAAACTTAAAAGGAAAAATAATTTCACTGAGAAAGTCTCTCTAGATACGACCAAAGAAGTATTAAAACGAAAAATACAACTGAAAGTGCAGCGGCTGAGAAGATTTTATAAACGAAATACATTTTACAGACAGAACAAGATCTTCAAAACTGATGCTAAAAAGTTCTACAGGGAAATTGGAAAGAGTAAGATTGAGATAAAGGATCCACCTGAGAACAAGGACGTGGAGGAGTATTGGAATGGCATCTGGGCTAAAGAAAAAAACTACAACCAGGAAGCTACTTGGATAGGCAGAGAGGAGGAAAGGATGAGTGAGGTCAAAGAACAACAGTGGAAGCCTATTACAATCGAGGAATTGCGCCTGGCCCTAGCGAAATCACAGAAGTGAAAATCCCCTGGATTAGATAAGATTCCAAATTTCTGGCTTAACTCTCTAAGTGAAATACATAAATACCTAATG
>RDPX01000006.1:6742896-6761117 GCA_003991215.1 Morbakka virulenta | reverse complement strand
AAATCTAGGACACAGGATGCAAAGATGGCTGCAGGAAATAATTAAAAGTGGCGGTGGACCCACCAAATACTGAATATCAATGTAATAAATATCAATATGGATGCAAATTTAATCAAAAGAAACTAAAAAATATGAGATTTGTGTGTAAAGGAAATATTATCCACAATAAATCAGTTTTAATATAGATATATTATCAGTTGTGTCATTTCAGAGTCAAAATTAAGGGTGGTCTTAAACTTTTGGTAGTGACTGTATGCTCTCCGAAGCCAAGACGCTGATGTAGATCAATAAAATATATCTATACAAACAATATTACACAAACTAATAATCTTATTAGAGCTGTGAGGGTTTTGGTTGCAGACAAATGGGGCTGAAGAAATCGAGAAAGAGTAAAATACGAGAACCATGCTGGAAAAGGCGAATAGAAAATGATATCAGAGGACTGAGAAAGGACGTAAACGTCTTGGAAAGAGAACGCAAAGGACAGTTGAGTGAAAAAAGCAAGGAAAAACCTAATCTTTTAGTAACAAAGCTTAGAGTTAAAAGGTAAGGATTAACAACAGTGCTTGAAGGGCAAAAACCAGGAATTTTGGCTAAAAGTGCCAAGTTCACCCGTTATGAACAAAGAATAGATCAATACAGGATCAACAGATTGTACTCAGTTGATCCAAAAAAGGTCTATAATGAACTTAATGAAATGGTAGGAAGAGGAGGTGAAACTCCTGATGCAAAAGGAAGTAAGAAATTCTGAAGCAGCATATGGAGTCTTGTAAAGAATCACAACAAATAGGCTGAATGACTTAATAATATGAAGGAGAAGATCAATATCAGGCATGAGCAAGACAAGATGACGATCAATTAAGATAAAGGGAAAAATCGATTTAAAGATGGAGTGCAGGGCTACTGTATAAAAAATATCAATAACCTGCATGAAACAATAGCCAAACAAATGTCTGATATTATGGAAGGAGTAACTGAAATACCTGCCTGGATGACCTACCGTAGGACTGTTTTGTGCCAAAAAGATTCTGCAAAGGGAAAAGCTGTTGACAATTTTCGTCCTATTACGTGCCTTCCCTTAATGTGGAAGCTGTTGACGAGAATGATAGCTGAAGATATTTACATGCACTTAGGTAACGAAAGTATTCTTCCTGAAGAACAAAAAGGTGTAAAAAGGATAGTGGTGGTACCAAAGATCAGTTGTTGATTGACAAAACTGTCTTAAAAGATTGCAAGAAGATACGAAGATACGAATCTAGTTATGGCGTGGATCGATTACGAAAAGCCTTTTGACTTTATTCCCCATAGCTGGAGAAACGAATGCCTGGAAATGTTTGGGATAGCTAAAAAGGTTCGACAGTTTCTAGAAAGTAGCTTGAAATAGTGGAGGCTCTTGCTCACTTCCAATGGAGAGTAACTATGTGGTGTAGATGTAAACAGAGGAATCTTTCAAGGAGATAGTCTTTCTCCCTTTTTATTTATTATGAGAATGATACCTCTTTCTCTTCTGTTTAGAATGGTTACTGCGTTTTATGAGTGGGGAGAAAAGGAATTCAAGTTGAATCACCTTCTCTTTATGGATGATCTTAAACTCTATGGAAAAAGTTAAGATCAAATGTTTCTCTTGTAAACACGGTTTGTGTTTTTAGCTAAGATATTGGAATGGAGTTTGGTTTAAAAAAGGTGAAAAAAAACTCCGAAGAATAAAGCAACCGTAGTTGTAAATTCCAGGTTGACGTCTGGCGGGTTGTAGCTGTGTCTCATGATCAGGTTAGGATCTTCAGCTTTAGTTAGCAGCTTTCCTAGAGATGGTGTCTAAATAAAAATACCGACATTAATGGGGCTGGAACGTTTTGTGAGGGTTCCTCGTTCGGCAGGTGCTTCCTGGTACAGCAGCGGGGACCCGGTCGTCATCAAGTGACTGCTAAAAGACAGTGGACGAAGGAGTTGAATAGAGTGGCCATGAAATGTTTTTTTCTAAGCAATCCAACTGATGAAAGTGGAAAACCTATTAGAAGGTATGGGCAAAGAACGCACAGGGCATGGAAAGATAAAGGGATGTTTGAGATAAGTGAACAAAATCTGTGTGACCAAGCTAGAATGGTAAGAAGAAATGAATGGCTATCTGCTGTAGAGATTAAGATGATTAAAAGGTATGTACTCGAACCATGAACTGAAGATACGGAAGAGTCAGTGGATGATGGCGAGATAGAGAGTGTTGAGGAAGTTGTTGATCAAGTACCTGAAGTAGATGGTTTGGGAGCAACAGTTACAAACAATGACAGAAGAACTGACGAGGAAAGTGAAATTATCCAAGAGATTATTGAGATTTTGAGAAATGATGAGAGGTAACAAGGTAAACGAGGACGTAAGTGATATCCAAACTAGGTCAATAACTGGAACTAATAATCTATTAAGCTCCATATCCATTTACTGTGCAAGAAAATTAGCTCTGAAAAACCAATCAATAGAAATAATAAAGGAAAAGAACCTTGACGACGATCAAGAGCATCGGTTGATGAAATCCGTAGAGACCTTAATATATTAGACAGAATTCAAAGAGGGGAAGAGGTATTAAACAGAAAGCGTATCGAGGTTGAAAGGAAACATAAGGTGCAGAGAAAAGGTTTCACTTTTGCTATAGAACAATTAAAACAAAGGCTAAAAGCGAAAACCTTAAAGATCAAAAGATACGAACAAAGAATAGACCAATTTAGGATTAATAGACTCTTCCATCAAGATTAGAAAAAGGTATACCAAGAGCTGAATGGAAAAGAGAGATCTAAAAATGCTGTTCCAGATACGGATGAAAGAAACAGTTCTAGTCCAATATATGGTCAAAACAAGAGACCCCAAAAAATGATGCCGAATGGTTAAAAGAACTGAGAGAGGAGAAAGGAGATTACCAGCAAGAAAACGTTGAAGTAACTGTAGATACAGTTAAACAACAGTGTAAGAAACTCCCCAACTGGAAGGCTCCTGGACCTGATGGGGTCCAAGGATATTGGTTTAAGAAGATGACTACACTACATAGTCGCATTGTAAATCAAATGAACACAATGATTAACAACAATGTTAGTGTACCAGAATGGATGACAAAAGGGCGAACTGTTTTATGCCAGAAAGATGTAGCAAAAGGCAATAATGTTGGAAACTTTCGTCCAGTATCATGCCTACTTGTGATGTGGAAACTGATGACTAGCATCATATCCCCCTCCTCCTCCTCCTCCTCCTCCTCAGGTGCCGTGTCTTCGCAAAACGTTGGCGGTCATGCTTCGCCACAGGTCCCTGTCCTTTGCTGCCCCCAGTAGTTGCATTGCGCTATTGTTGGTGTACTCTGCTATCCTCTTCATATATGCCCTCCTTATTCTGCCTCTTCCTTTCATTTCCTGCACTTTCCCTATCAGCGCCAGTTCTTCGAGGCCTTCTTTCCGTATCATGTGTCCAACGAAGGAGAGCTGTCTCTTACTGATGGTGAGTAAGAAATTCTTTTCGTACCCTGCACGTCTGAGTACTTTGACATTAGTCACCCATTTTGTCCAAGAAATTCGTAGCATCCGCCGAAGCATCCACATTTCTGTTGCCTCCAGTGACTTCTCCAGTGCTGGTATTAGTGCCCAGCTCTCGCAGCCATATGTTAGTACCGGGATGATGTAGCAGTTCATAATTCGACTTTTTGTGTTCGTGAAAAGTGATCTGCACTTCATTAGCTTTAGCATCCGTTGGAAAACCTCCTTGGCCATGGCTATTCGTCTTTTAACCTCCTTGATGCTTCTTCCGTCTGAGCTTATCATACTACCTAGTTAATTAAAGGATTTCACCTGCTTTATCTGGTTGTCTTCTATTTTCAACGTGCAGTCAACGTGGCTTCTTCTGTTGATGGTCTTTTTCTGGCTGATGGTGAGTTGTTTATTCTTGCTCTTATCTATAATGGTGTCTAGAAGCTCTTGGAGTTCTTCTGGGCTGTGTGCGATCAGGGTGGTATCGTCAGCATAACGGATATTGTTGACAGTGTATCCTCCTATTGAGTAGTCTCCTTTACCATCAATTGCTCTCATTATCATCTCACTGTAGATGTTGAAAAGGTCTGGTGAGAAGACACAACATTGACGAACACCTCGTTTTATGCTACTGTATTTTCCAACCTGGTTCTGGATTCTCACTCCCGCTCTTTGCTCCCAGTATAAATTCCTTAGGAGTCTAATATCTTTCCCGTCAATATCCAGGTCTTGTAATATCTCTATTAAGCTCATGTGCTTTACATTATCGAAGGCTTTGCTATAATCGATGACGCATAAATAAAGGTCGCGTTGCATTTCGATGCTTCGTTCTGACAACATTCGCAAGATGAATATTGCATTTCTTGTTCCTGTGTCTTGCACGAAACCGAAATGCTCCTTTCCAACTTCTGGCCTTGTGGATCTCTGGGCTCTTGCCTTGATGACTCGCATGAGTATTTTAGTTACGTGGCTCATCAGACTTATTGTTCTATGTAGCTCACATTCGGTTGCACCTGGCTTCTTTGGAAGTGTGATGAATATTGACTTGCTTATTTCTGAGAGGATTTCACCACTGTTGTAAATGTCGTTGATCAGTTCTGTGATTTTCTCCACTCCATGTTATTCTAGGGCACTTATAATTTCGATACAGATATTGTCTGGTTCAGTTGCTTTGTTCCTTTTCATATTGCTTATTACCGTTTTTACTTCGTTGTGAAGGATTTTTGGTCTGTCCAACGCTTTCTTCACTGCTGGCTTTTCTTCTCTATTATCCATGAATAATTCATTGATATATTCATCCCAGTGCTCCACCAGCTTGTCTCGTTCCATCAGCATAGTGCCATCTCTTGCTTTAATACATCCGCTTGCTGAGCACACCTTCCTCCCTGTAAGCTTATTGATTTTCTTGTAGATCGAATCTGGATCGGATAGCCTGCTTTCTTCAATGTCTACGCATTGTTCGTTGATCTATTCTTCTTTTGCTTATCTGCACTTTTTCCTTATTGAGCGGTCCAAGGTCTTATACTGGGGAGATTCTCTGTCTAAAGTTTCCTGTCGTTCCTTTATCAGCTGGAGAATATCTGGCTTTATCCATTCTTGCTTTGGTTCTTTTGGTTTCGGTGGGATGAGTTCTTTTGCAGTTTCGACTAGTGCATCTTTTACCACTTCCCACTTGCTGCCTTTTTCATTTTCAAGTAGCTTGAAGCGGTTCTTTACCGCGACTTTGTATCTCGATCTAAGCTTGACTCCTGGCGGTGTCTTTTTGAGTCTTCGTAATTTTACTCTTACAGTACAAATGACTGGGTTATGGTCGCTTCCGCAATCTGCTCCAGGATAAGCCTTAGATTGCTGAGCTGCGTTTTTGAAGCGGTCATTGATGGTCACATAGTCTATCAGGTTTCGAACACGATCTGCGGTGTCCCTCCATGTCCAGAGTCTTCTGTTGTGGTTTCGAAACCATGTGCTTGTCATCACTTGGTCGTTTGCTTAACACCAAATGACCCATCTCTCCCCTCGTTCATTCTGGATCCCTAGTCCATGTTGGCCCACCACGTTGTTAATGCTCTGGCAGCCGACTTTTGCATTTAGATCTCCCATAATCATGAGGATGTCCTGCGATTTTCAATGTCTTTTTGTTTCGTCAAACTGTTCATAGAACCTGTCAATTTCTTCGTCATTTCTGTCTGCCGTTGGTGCATATACCTGGATAAAAGATAGGTCAAAGGGGATCCCTTCAGTTTAACCAAAAGAACTCTCTCAAAGACTGGCCAGTATCCCACGAGGCACTTACTCAATTCTGTATCTAGCATCATGCCCACTCCTTTTAGGTGTTGATCCCCTCCGTAATAGATAATTTTAGAACCATCTGGGTTGAAACATCCTGCTTCCGTCCATCTCGTCTTGCTTAAGCCGAGTATGTTAATGTTCAATCTTTCCATCTCCAATTTTACGTTGGCTAGCTTTCCTGCTTGGTATAAGGTCCTTACATTCCATTTTCCAATCCTCAGAGAATTACGGTTCCGAACAGTAGCTGGCTGACGGTCAGGTGTCACCCGTCGGACATGAGTTTCCTGACCGAGCGAAGCGCTAGATACCCTTTGGGCATTAGAGTCATTAACGCTGTTATCGTTGAACTGTGATCTGTGCATGAGCATGATTGTCTTGGAATTGTATGGTGGTGGTTTGCCATTGCCTTCCACCGGTGGTTGACCACTCGTTACGAGGCCTCCCTCGTGGCCTCTGCACACCACTGGTGCAGTTCGTGCGCAAAGTGCGAGGTATGTACTATCCCAAAAATAAATTGCTGGTTACCCTTACATCGGTTGGCCCGTCAGCTGAAACGGTTTACCGGGGGTGTGGCCGCTGTTGCGCACAAACAGCTACTCGGAGCCAGATGGGAGAGTTAGGAGGCCTTCCGGGGACCAGTGAGTCAATCGCCTGAAGGCCAGCGGATGGTTGTCACCAGATGGTACCCCTTTAGAACACCCCTACACCCCAGCATCATATCAGAAAAAATATATTAAAATATATATAGTCACCTTGAGAAAAACGACGAATTACCTCATGAACAAAAGGGCTGTGGGAAAAAAAGTAGGGGGACAAAAGACCAGTTACTGATCGATAAAATGATTTTAAATGAGTGCAAAAATAAACAAAAGAATCTAGTTATGGCATGGGTTGATCACAAAAAGGCCTATGATATGGTGCCTCACGTCTGGATTATCGAAAGTATGAAACTAGTCAATATTTCTGAAAATGTTATTAATTTTGTGCAGAAATCAATGACAAAATGGAAGACAGAGCTAACAGCATGCGGTGAAACTTTGGATGAAGTCGATATAAAGAGAGGCATCTTCCAAGGAGACAGCTTGTCACCGTTATTATTTGTGATCTGGATGATACCACTTTCCAGTGTAATGAGAAAGATGTCGTCTGGATATACCATAGGAACCATGAAAATAAACAATCTACTTTTCATAGATGACCTGAAACTATTTTGTAAGAGTGAAAGTGAGCTCAACAGTTTGGTTTCAACTGTACATGCAATAAGTAAAGATATCAAAATGGAGTTTGGGATACAGAAGTGAGGCATGTTGGTTATGAAGAGAGGTAAACCCTTTAAGACTCAAGGTATCCACCTTAGAGACGTAACTGTAGTCGATGTACAGAAGGAAAGGTAAATTTTTTTGGGAATTGTCGAATGGAATAAAGTACAAGAAACGAAGATGAAGGGAATATTCCAAAAGGAATATCTGCGCAGAACTAGACTAGTACTACAATCCAAACTTAACGGACGGAATAAGATTAAAGCAATTAACACATAGGCAGTGTCATTGATGAGACGCGGAGCTGGAGTAATTAACTGTAGAAAGGACGAGAAAATCGATAGAAGGACGAGAAAGTAGATGACCATGAATAAAGCACTTAACCCAAAAAGTGATGTTGCCAGATTGTATATTAAAAGGAAAAAAGGTGGTAGAGAGTTGATCAGTGTTAAAGGTTGCGTACGGTCGGAGGGAAACAGTCTGGCTTGGTATGTGCAAAATACCACGAAGGAGATGTTACAGATGGCAAAATTGCATGGTCATTTGAAAACAGACGACAGTGTAGAAAAAATATCCTTCAAAAGAAAACAAAAAAATAAGCTATTTGCAGAGTGAAAGGACAAACGACTACATGGACAGTTTTGAAATGAGAACGATGCAACAGGTTAGGATAGAACCTGGTCTTCTTCTTTGACTTTCGGCTAATTCCCATTAGGGGTTGCCACAGCGGATTAAACTTTTCCATTTGTTTCTGTCCTCCTTTCTGGCACCCAACTCTCTCATATCTTCTTTTTTGAGGTCCAAATACCTTCTCTTTGGTCTCCCTCTCCTTCGACGATCTGGCACCTGCATATTCAACATCTTCTTCCCTATGTAGTCGTTCTCTCTCCTGCATACGTGTCCGAACAACCTTAGCCTAGACTCCCTCTGCTTTTCTCTTATCCTCATAACGTGGGCTGTACCTCTTATATTTACATTTGGGATCATGTCTAATCTTGTGACCCCTAAACACCAACGTAGCATACGTAACTCTGCTACTTCTAGCTCAGCTTCATGCTTTTTTGCTGTTGCTATGGTTTCAAGTCCATACAGCATGTAAAATGTAAACTTGGGGGTAATACAAAAGACGGCTCTAATAGATACTGCACTAATCTTACGAAAGGTATTGTCTACGTAAGAGACGGAGGAAGATAAACTTAGAACCTTTAGTAACTTGTTGTGACTTGCTTCCAAGTAATACCCAATGTAACAACCTAGAATTCGAGAAACATTGTAGAGAACATAATAATAATAATAATAATAATAATAATGTTTTAATTAACATCAATATCGCACACACTTGGGTGTGATGCATGCACCAAACTTACCCTTATCGAGCTGGGAGTCGGATGGGTTTGCTGGGGTTTCTACCCCTGAACCCCCCTTGGGCTTGTATTGCTCCACCACTCAATAATAATAATAATAATAATAATAATATTAATAATAATAATAATAATAATAATGGGTAGACGGAAAGTGTCCAGACCAGCGTCGAGCTAGGTAATCCTGGCGGAAACAGTGAGAAAAGTTGAGCTTGCCTTAATTGGCCAGGTTAACTTAGTACTGCCTAGTACTGTTGGAAAGGGACATTGACCGCCCTGCTTTGTGCAGTCAAATTGCCTGACACGGGGCACTGACATTTATTGCCAGCCAGTAGCGTAGCGTCGTAAGACGTATGACCTCTGTTTTTAATTGATTGGTGGAGTACACGAACTAGTTTTGCCTGGTAATTATGAATGGGCAAGATCAAAGATTCCCGCCCAAACCGGAGACTTGCCAGTCAGTTGCATGATATTAACCAGTTGTGCATGCCCCGAAAGGGTGAGCGTGGATCTCAAGCTTTGAAGGGCTGAGTAACGAGTTCGAACATTCGGGGAACAAAGGGAGACCGTTTTAAGCTGAATGGGTCACTTAAACTGGGAAACCTAAACAGGCCCCACCTGCAAAGTCATGTGCTGTTTTGATTAAAAGTAATATTGCACCTACTTGAGTGTGGTGCATGCACCCAGCTTACCCTTATCGGGCTGGGAGTCGGATGGGTTTGCTGGGGTTTCTATCTCTGAGTACTCTGTGGGCTCGTATTGCTCCGCCACTCAATAATAGTAACAAAGTTCATGTCCAGTATGACAGCCTGCAAAGGAAGATGGTATTCACCTGGCAGACGAGAAAACTTAACTCCAGCTACTGACCAGTAGCTTTAGAAGTCAAGCACCTTCCTTAATATGTTAGTGGTTCCAATGATGGTAGATGTTTGGACCACCCAAGACATCAGGGATGCCCAACTCTTTCAAACTGCGCTCCAACCGCTTCGTCACCACTCCTAACCAAGTTCCCAGCATACAACCTCGACTTTGCCAGCAATTTCACACGTCGTAGGTACTCATTCCCACTTTTCTCCTTCATCTTCTTCTGCATGACTTTCGCCCCTTCTAGCACTCTCAGGTACTTGTATCCATCTTCATCAACCTCCTTCATCAACTCCCCACTTGGTAGCTCGATTCCCTCACATTCAGCCCTTTTACCTCGTTTAATTTCCAAAACAGCACACTTATCTAACCCAAACTCCATCCCAATGTCCCCAGAGTAAACCCTCACCACCTCGAGCAATGCCTCCAACTCACGTTTACTCCGTCCAAATAGCTTCAAATCGTCCATAAATAATAAATGATTGACCAACACCCTACTGTGACCGAAGAAATATCCAAGCTTCTCTCTGTTGAGTAAAATACTCAGCGGGATCATTGCAATAACAAAGATAAAAGGGGAAAGGGAGTCACCTTGGAATATTCCCCGATTGATGTTAACTTCACCAAGCACCTCGTTATTAGCCGTCAGTACTCTCTTCCATTCAGCCATACTTCCTTTCAGCAAACTCCGCACATTCTCTGCAACTCCAACCATGTCCAGCATCTCAAAAATCCAACTGTGAGGGACCATATCATATAATAATAATTTATTTTTTTTCTCTTCTTCTTCAAAAAATCTCCAGTCGGTAAACAATTTACTGGGTGTGTAAGTTCGATTTGAGTCTCGGATTATTCCCTAATCTTAGAGGTTCAAAACATCTCTCAAAATTCTGGCAGTACTTGTGATTGCTGATATTTGTATACTACCGCTTATATCAGGAAGGTCTAATTCTTTCAAATACTTTTCAAGTTCGAATGGAATCGTTCCAAGAGCCCCGACAATTATCGGGACTATTGAAGTCTCAACTTTCTGCTCTACACGAATGACACCAGCCAGGTCAATGTATTTTTGAATTTTTTCGGCATGTTTTTCTCTCACTCGATGATCTTTTGGAACAGCTATATCAATAAGAATCCATTTATTACTTGTTTTGACTACGATATCAGGTATATAATGTTTTACTTTCGTTGTAGTAAGAATGGGTGTATTCCAGATAAGTTCAACACCTGTACTAGACATGCAAGAAGAAGGCGGAACATGATCATACCAAACCTTGCTCGCATCAATTTTGTATTTTTTACATAGCTCCCAGTGCACCCTGGTAGCTACCAGATCATGTCTAAACACATACCTTCTCTTTGCCAATTCAGAACAACCGCTAACAATATGAGACACTGTCTCATCTTTCTCATGACAAATTCGACACACAGAACTTATCTCAGTTTTATCAATGTTAGCTTTAACCCAGTTAGTTCTAAGTGCTTGGTCCTGAGCAGCTGTAATTAAGGCTTCAGTTGCCTTTTTCACGTAATTGCTCTTTAACCACAACCACGTTTTGTTTAAATCTGCTTGTTCTGCTATAGCTTCCGTAAATCTACCATGCAGAGCTTTTCCGTGATAATTTTGTCTCAACATTTTAGTATGTTGTTTCAAATATTCTTCTCTTCCAGTTTTTTCTATAAGGAAATCCTCTTTTACCACCATTTTCAATAGTCGTTCTTGATTAGTTGAAACGTATTCCCAAAGGCTATTCTCCTCACTTTTTACACACTGCTCTACTGAAGTGAGACCTCTTCCACCATCCTTCCTTTTCAAATAGAGTCGTGCTACATTGGCTCTTGGGTGGAACAGGGCATTACAAGTCAAAATCTTTCTCGTTTTCACATCGATGCTTGTCAAATCTCCTATATTCCAGTCAATCACGCCTCCACTATATCTCATGACTCCTAATGCCCATTGATTTATCGCTGAGATCACATTGCCAGCATACAATTTTGATTTAGCTAACTTCCTTACTCGTCGTAGATATTCAGTTTCAAGTTTATTTTTCATGTCTGTCGTACGAGAACCTTCATCCTGTATTATACCCAGGTATTTATATCCACTTTCTTCGACTTCTCTAATTTTCTCTCCATCCGGCATTTCGATAACACTTGCCTTACCAATTTTACCCTTATTAAGGAAAACTGTCTTACATTTATCATATCCAAACTTCATTCCACAATCTTCAGAGACTATCCTCAACGTATGGACGAGCGAGTTTAATTCTCTTTCAGATCTAGCATAAAGTTTTAAGTCATCCATAAACAGAAGGTGGTTAACAGTAACATCTGATTTAGAAAAGGTATATCCTAGTTTGGTATTTCGTAAAACCAAAGACAACGGGATTAATACGATTACAAAAAGAAGGGGTGATAGCGAGTCACCCTGAAAAATACCTCTTTTGATCTCAATCTCGCCTAATGGCTCTCCATTAGCAGTGAGTTCAGTTTTCCAGTTAAACATACTTTTCTCGAGTGTCTCTCTGATGTTACTTGCTATTCCTACCATTTTGAGTGTTTCGATAAGCCACGAATGGGGTACCATATCGTACGCTTTTTTGTAATCTATGTACGCCATATGCAAGTTCCTTTTTGCTCTTTTACAGTTTCTAATTATGGCTTTGTCTATTAATAACTGGTCTTTAGTTCCACGAGAATCCCGTCTACACCCTTTTTGCTCGTCAGGCAGCAGGTCATTTTCCAAAAGATGGCCATGGACTTTGTCACTCAGTATTCCAGTCAAGATTTTCCAAAGAATTGGCAAACAGGCAATCGGCCGGTAATTTGAAGCTATGGAGCCTTTAGTTTGATCTTTCATGATAAGAACTGTCTTCCCTTTCGTCATCCAAGTGGGTATTTCACCCGTTTGAAGACAGTTGTCAAGGTGTTTTGCAAGTCGATCATGCAAATTGTCTAGTCTTTTATACCAAAATCCCTGTATCCCATCGGGGCCAGGCGCTTTCCAGTTGGAGATCCCTCTCACATACTTTTTTAGGTCACTAACTTCAATATTAACATTTTCTTGCCTTTCTTTCAGTTCTAATTCTTTCTTTACTCTATTCATCCACTCTGCATTTTTGTTGTGCGTGGAGGGTATTCCCCAAATACTATTCCAAAAAGCAGAAGCCTCTTCCTTATCCGGAGGTAAGTTTGTTTCATTATTCTTTCCGTCTAACTTCTTGAAGAAACGTGATGGATTTTCACGAAATAACTTATTCTGGTTGAATTGTGTCTTTTTATCGACATAGTTACGAATAAGTAAACTTCCATTGTGAATTTTAACTTTTAGAAAGCTAATAACATTGTTGTACCCTTTTTCATCTAGTTGATATTTCCTATTCATGAGGACTTTTTCTTTGGTAGTGAGGGCATGCTTTTTATTTTTCACTTCTGTTAAGATACTTAAGTTTTTACGCCACTCTGCGATGCTCTTTTTAACTCTCCTTTTCCAGAATGGTTCCTTTTCTTTTTTCACTCCAACGCCTTTCTTTTTTACACCTAATCTTTCAGTAACTAAGAAAGCCGAACTAGCCAAGAGTTTCTGTGTACTACTAATATCATTGGTCTCGATATTATGAATTACACCATTAACATTCACAAGCTCTTCTTTAACTTTTTTCCAGTTCACATTTTTCACTGAAGGTACCTCAGGCACTGAATTTTGATAAAAGATTTCTCTTAGCCGTTTTAGCGTTTCCTTTTCGAGCTTTGTTAGAGCTCGTATCCCTTCAGGAGTTTTAAATGTGTCTAGTTTCTTAAGATAAACTAGTGTTTGAAAGCCTGATTTAGCAACTTCAGATACAACGACAGGGTATGGCGTGGAAACAGTCTCCGGTATCATTGTTGAATCTTCCTCTTCACTCGGTAACTCTACTATTTCTACTGTTTCATGGTGCATAGGGGCAGTGAGTGTGTTGATACTATCACCAGTCACACTACTTTCAATTTCCTCTCTCTCAACTGTCGATAAGATGCTTTTTGTTCTTATATTCCTAACTTGAACAGATAATCTTTGAGCTGATAGCTCACGCATTTCATTCTTTTTCCACAAATCATACAATCTATTCATATATCCTTTTTTAGCAGGATTGCTCTCAACGTAACATTTCCAGAGTATTCTATTTTCAGAATGCGTCCACTTGGACTTTAACCTTCCTAATCTCGATTTTTTGGGTAAATTTGATACCCCAGCTTCAGAAGGATTACCCTGAACTTCTGGGCCGGGGGGCTCGGACTGCTTAGCATCTTTTTGCACCACAGTCCCCAGTCTATTAATTGTTTTTCTTGACTTCTTCATATTTAATGAGTCGCTCGAAAAAAGGCAGGGGCGCTACTCCCTGAGGAGGAAAAATTCCTTCCATCTACCCTAGTGGTTGTGTTTTTCTTTCAGGGTTTTCTCCCTTAGCCTTTAACTAAAAAGCCTGCCCACAAGGCAGTGGGGTCTACTGTATCTCTAGACGACGAGCTGATGGGAACCTCGACTAAGACTACTAACCTTCTAACAACACACCCTGAGATGTGCCGTTCCCCGCAGTTTAAGGTGTAGACCACCGGCGGGCCATCATTCACAGACACTCTACCTCAGATGGTACTATTCTACCTAACCCGTCTAACGATCCCATCAGCCCAGTACGAGGAACCGCCGGACGCCAACCCGGTATTCACTGAGGGCTACTCAGCGCTCGTCGGTAAATAATAATAATAATAATAATAATAATAATAATAATAATATTAATAATAAATGTCCTGGGTAGGACATTAAACTGCACCGGCTGACACGGCTATGGTTAGGGATTTCCATAGTTCTGGGGAAAGTGAAACTACTCCTTAGTTGTCATTGTTCTCAGGTCTATCCTGGCCCGGGATAGTAAGGGTCCCTTCTCGGGGTTACGAGGTAGGACGTAGGCGTGGTATCGAAATTCCAGGGTAATGACCGGCGAGGATTTACCATGTTTAACGGGCAGGTGAAGCGCTCTAAAGCCTTGGTTGGCACTCGCCTAGAGATGGTGTCTTGAAAAAAAATACCGGTGGTTGTGTAACCTAAAAGTCACTGAACTTAATATGAATGAAATGTCAAATCAAATTATTGAGAATAACGATGTCAATGTGGCTGGAACCTCAGGTGAAGGTCCCTCGCCCGGCAGGTGTTTCTCAGCACAGAAGCGAGAACCCGGTCGTCATCCTGCTACTGCTAGAATGAAGTGGAGTAAAGAAATTAACCAAGTTATAATGGAGTGCTTCTACAGAAGTAATCCGTTTGATGAAAAGGGTAACTTATTTGAAACGCCTGATTAGAGAATTTAGTGAAAGAGGAATGTTTGAATCAACGGAGCAGCGTATATGTCATCAGGCAAGAGCAATTAGGAAAAATGGATGGTTGTCAGAGCTTGAGTTAGAGGCAATAAAAATGCTTGCTCACGCTGACGCTAACGTTTTGCGAAAAGATGCAGAGAATGAAGTAGAGATGCGGGTTGACGAGGAAAGAACAGAGCATCAAGTGGATGGAGGAGTTGAGGCAATAGGAAACAGGGAGGTAACAAGGAACGAGGTAGTTGAAAGACTGAAAGAGATAATGGAAGAAAAGAAGGAAAGAAAAGTGATCGAATCATATTTAAAAAGCTAGACCGAAGAGCTCTAAAGAGTCAGGTAGACAAAGAAAATGAAGCAATGAAGTATGTTAAGTGCAGGTCTATCACAGGAACGAACAATTTGATTCTAGCTGGAAGTGTATGGGTTGCAGAAAAATTTGGAATGAAAGGAGATGCTCGACAGAAGAGAAATGAACCAAGGTGGAAGAACAGAATAGAAGGTGATATAAGGAAATTAAGGAAAGATGTAAACTTGCTTGAGAGAGGGTTGAAAGGACAACTGGGTGCAAAGAAGACCAACAAGTGAAGTAACTAAGTGATAAGTACCGAGTGGAAAGAAAGGGAAAGAAAACTGTCATAGAAGAAATAACAGAGAATGGTGGCAAAAAGTGGAAAACTGCAGAGACATGAAGAAAGAATTAAGCAGTTTCTGCAGAATAGGATGTTTAATTTAGAGGTACCAAATGAAGAAGAATGTACAAAATTCTGGGGTGACATCTGCAATGTCGAAAAGGGGCATAATAGAAACGCTGTGTGGCTCAAAAAGTTGAAGAATGAAATAGATCGTAACATGAAACACACGCAAGACACTGTGAAAGTAGATACAGTAAAAGTTGAAAAACAAAGTAGGAAGCTTCCGAATTGGAAAGCCCCAGGACTAGAAGGGGTGCAGGGGTATTGGCTAAAACACGTCACCGCCCTTCACAAAAGGATCGCATCCCAACTTGACGGAATATTAATAGAAGAGGAGGTGCCTGACTGGATGACACATGGTCGAACAGTGCTTTGTCAAAAAGATCCACGGAAAGGCAACGAAGTCGATAATTATCGACCCATTACATGCCTTTCATTAATGTGGAAACTTCTGACCGGTATTGTGGCAAATGAGATGTACCAATATCTAGAACAGAACAATGTATTACCAGAGGAACAAAAAAGATGCAGGAGAAGAAGTAGGGGGACCAAAGATCAATTACTTATTGATAGGACCATTCTCAGAGACTGCAAGAAAAGGCTTACTAATCTATCAATGGTTTGGATAGATTACCGTAAAGCCTACGATCTGGTTCCACATAGTTGGATAAGGGAATGCATGAAGACGTTCGGAATTCCTAAAAATATAAGAAATCTTCTTGAGAGAAGCATGAAGCAAACATCCAGTGGGGAAGACCTTGGGGAGGTTTTTGTGAGGAAAGGAATTTTTCAGGTAGACAGTCAGTAACTATTACTGTTTGTCCTGAGTATGATACCCTTCTCATTGATATTGCGGGAGGTGAATGCGGTCTATGAATGGGGAAAAAAGGAGTACAAGGTAAACTATTTGCTGTTTATGGAAGACCTGAAGTTGTACGCCAAGACTAAGGAATCAGCTGAATGTACTTGTGAAGACCGTCCAGATGCTCAGCAGGGACATTGCTATGGAATTCGGTATGAAAAAGTGTGGTGTCTTGACATTGAAAAGAGGGAAAATTGTAAGAAGTGAAGGAATTAAGCTAATGGATGGAGAAATAATGAAAGAGGTTGGAGAGGAAGGTTACCCTTATTTAGGAATTGTAGAATTAGACAAAATCAAAGAAACTAAAATGAAAGAGACAATTGAAAAGGAATACAAAAGAAGGTTAAAGCTAGTACTTAGATCAAAATTAAATGGGAAAAATAAGATATCTGCGGTAAACACATGGGCAGTAGCTGTATTCCGGTATGGAGCGGGTGTCATTCAATGGAAAGAAAATTAGCTTAAAGATTTGGACAGGAAGACAAGGAAAATAATGACAATGTCTGGAGCTTTTCACCCAAACAGTGATGTTGATAGGTTGTATGTGAAAAGAAAAGAAGGTGGAAGGGGCCTAATAAGTGTAGAGCGATGTATAAAAGAAGAAGGGAATAGTTTGAAAATTTATGCCTGTAATCCCGAGGAAAGACTTCTGAAGGGCGTAGCAAAATTTGAAATATTGGATGCAAGTATACTGGACGAATGTCGAGATCTTAGGGCAAGAAACGAACAAGAAGCGACACAAAGGTGGATTTAAAAGAAAGTGCACGGACAATTTATCAGAGAGCTACCTGAGGCAGTAGACAAGGAAAAAAGGTGGCAATGGTTGTCAAAATGTGACTTAAAGGTTGGGACAGAAGCCTTGATATGTGCCGCACAAGAGCAATCGATCAGGACGAATTATGTGAAGTATCACATTGACAAAACGGCTGAAAGCCCGCTATGTCGATTGTGTTGCCAGAAAGGTGAAAATGTGCAACACATTATCAGTGCTTGTAAAAAGTTAGCTCAGAAGGAGTACAAGAGGCGTCATGATAATGTCGCGAGAAAGATTCATTGGGATATATGCCAGAAAAGAGGGCTGGAATCCAGTGAAAAATGGTACGAACATGCCCCAGAAGGAGTTGTGGAGAATGATGATGTGAAGTTGCTATGGGATGTAAATATCCAATGTGATAATGTGATCCAGGCTGTAATGCTGAGTTGTGCTGCCAAGTATATCGACCTTCCTAAAGGTACGTTTTGCACCCGGCGACAACACGAAGAAGGGTTTTGATTCAAAGCAGGAAGAGCAAGAGGACGATAGACTGAGGTTCAATTTAGATAGATTTTTACGAGTTGCAAGGGTGTTCAAATAACGAATGGTAAAGCTGAAGATATTTTTGGGCAGCTTACTTTGAACTTCAGACCAAAACTTGTTATATTTCAAGTATTATTATAGTCCAAGATACTTAAAGGCATCTCCCATGGCTACAGGAGGTACAGTTTCATTATTAACAAAAAGTTTAGGTTGAAATTGAAGAGATCTTGTAGTGAATTTTTTGATTCCGAATGTGGCACATTTATCAACGCCTATGATCATGTTGGCCCATTGACACCATTGAGTAAAACAGTTTAAAAGAAACTGGTTCTCTCTTTCCCCACTTGTAATGACCGCAGCGTCATCTCCGAACTGAAACCAGTGTACAGGATTGAACATGCGATCATTTTTATCGTGAGGTGAAAAACCAAGTTGTTTGTACTTTTCAGCCCTAATATATTGAATAAATGTGTTAAAACACATATTAAAGAGTAGTGGACAATCTCCTTGTAAAAGCCCATGACGAACTGTTATGGCTTCAGTTGTAAAATGATCAGTGATAAATGCTGTTTTAAATTCAGTGTAAAGACTGGTGATTAAAGACTTCATTTTGTCTGTATATGGTGGTGATCGAGAACAGATGTTATTAGGTTATGATGAACTTCGCCAAAAGCATTTTTTAGGTCTAAAAGAGTAATGACTAAGGAGCGTTGATTAGTGCGAGCCTTGTTTATTACATGTGCCATCA
>RDPX01000006.1:6672808-6714133 GCA_003991215.1 Morbakka virulenta | reverse complement strand
GCACTCGTGGATTCTAAAGAGCCTACAACTGATTGGGGCAGCTGATAACATTATGAACGCACTTGAAAAGAGTATGAAAAAATGGCAGGTACAGTTGAACGCAGCAGATAAAGTATTAGGGGTTGTCAACGTCAAACGTGGAATATTCCAAGGAGATAGCCTTTCGCCACTCCTATTTGTTATCTGTCTCATACCAATGTCACTGATTTTGAGAAAGATGAAAGCAGGATATAGTTTGGGAAAGAACCATCCAAAATTGAATCACCTTCTGTATATGGATGACCTTAAGTTATTCGGACAGAGTAAAGGAGACATAGAATCACTTGTAAATACAGTTCATAGATTTAGTTGTGACATTGGTATGCGATTCGGTATAGAAAAATGTGGTGTAATTATCATGAAGCGTGGAAAGATGGTCATCTGTGATGGAATTGAACTACCAGATGGAGAGAAGATGAAAAGCGTCAACGAAGAAGGTTACAAATACTTGGGTATAGTAGAACTAGATGGGATAAAGGAGAAAAAAATGAAAGAGAGATTCACGAAGGAATACAAGCGGAGGATTAAACTTATATTGAAATCAAACTTGAACAGTAGGAATGCCGTCTCAGCAATGAATATTTGGGCAGTAGCCGTGATGAGATATGGGGCTGGGATAGTGAAGTGGACGAAAGAGGAACTGGAGAAACTCGACAGACAGACTCGGAAAATTATGACAATGAACGGAGCATTACATCCAAAAAGTGACGTCGATAGATTGTATATTGCAAGACAGAGAGGTGGAAGGGGGTTGCAAAGTGTATTAGAAACCATCCAGTCAGAGGAAAATAGCCTTAGATGGTATGTTAAAAATAGTCAAGAGCAGTTATTAAAAGCAGTACATGGACAACAGGAAATGAACAATGACATCAGTAACCCATCAGAGTATAAAGATCAACGAAGAAGAGAAAGAGAAGTCAAATGGCATGAAAAAGTAATGCATGGTCAGTTTTTTAGAGACACAGATGGGATTGTAGACAGGAAGAAATCATGGTTGTGGCTAAAAAGTGGAGACCTGAAAAAAGGGACTGAAGCACTGGTTATGGCAGCACAAGAGCAAGCGATACGTACAAATTACGTTAAACACCATATCGACAAATCAAGAGATTCGCCGACTTGCAGATTGTGTGGTGAGAAAGGAGAAACAGTGAGCCATATCATATGCGAATGTAGCAAGTTAGCCCAAAAGGAATATAAGCGACGACACGACAACGTAGCACGGATAGTTCACTGGGAGATTTGCAAGAAGTATGACTTACCAAGGGCTGAACAGTGGTACAATCATAAGCCAGAAGGCGTTACTGCAAATGATAGCATTAAGGTACTGTTGGACTTTAACATAAACACAGATTACGAAATTGAACATAGGCGACCAGACATTGTTGTCGAGCTAAAACCAGAAAAAGAGTGCTTGATCATTGACATAGCCGTACCAGGAGATACAAGGATAAAACAGAAGGAACAAGAGAAAATTGAAAAGTATCAAGAACTGAAAAGAGAAATTGCAAGGTTATGGCGCCTTCGAAAAATAAGTGTCATCCCAGTTGTAGTTGGTGCATTGGGATGTGTCACAAAAGAAGCAGAGCAGTACATAGAAAAAATCGGGATCAAGATCAGGACTGAAGTGATACAGAAAACGGTGCTGTTGGGAACTGCAAGAACATTGAGAAAGGTTCTCGAAACCTGAGGCTAGTTGTTCTAGCTTGCTTTCGGGACGAACTTACCAGGAACTTTTACCTGTGATAACAAGAAAATAATAATACAACAACAAGCCCTTGAGCAATGTGCCTTTCCTCACTGATTGTGGGGCGGCACTTGCAAGGTTGAAGTGATGTTGCCATTTTGATTTGGTTTTCTATTTTTCTCACTCTTATGGCTACAGTACATGTGCCTGCATTCAACTTACCTGGCTTGTTGCTGGGCGCTGAATGCGGGTTTTTCACCCATCCACCAATAGATGGTGTGTTAACCACTCGATAATAATCATAATGGTAAAGGTTCTGCGTAAAGTACTTAGCATCTGAACTTTAGGACATAGCATGCCTTTGGTGTGTTGTTTACAGCCACCCAAAGAAGAACCGACCAGTATAAAGGGTGAAATTAAGTAGTAGTCATGATGATGATGATGATGATGATGATAATGATGATGAAATTTTCTTTTGATGTCGTTTCAAAACTCCTATCTGATAGAGCTGTGTGATGAGAAATCAAGTGGGAAATCCCCCCAAATTTGTCCACCATCTATCATTTGTTTTCCAGGTAACCATTTTTTCAGAGATTGGTTTCAAGTTCTCCTGTTGCCTTGGCTGCCATAGCACCCCTGAAAGTATTTTTGAGTAGTGATTCGTGGCAGTTCTACTGAATGATGACTCTATGTCGAGACTGAGATCTATTTCAACTGGAGCATGCAAGATTGGTTTACAGGTCTCAACGTAGATATTGTCAGTGAGTTTTTTTACAAACATATTCACTGACTACAGTTGAGGCACCCACCAGTTTGAGACAGGGCAACAGCAATCTTGATTACCAAATTGCAAACAATCGCTGAAATGAATGACTTCTCTTAGTAAATGATTAGTTGAATTGTTGATTACCGTGGATGAGAAACTGCTTTTCTTCACTTAAACGGTTGAGGTATTTACTCGAGTTAGGCATATCAGAAAAAGGATTTCTGAGACTTCGTCAGTTACACAGAACAGATTCGATATTAGACAAAGATACAGGAAGGAGGGGGATACTAACTCCCGTTGTCACTGTGGAAGGAACCCCAAAGACCTCAGCGAAGTCGAAATGGCAGAGATGGTAACGAATTCTACTCCATTTCTGTTAAAAATTCCTTGCTGTTGTGCCAGGCAGATACGCATTAGGAAAAGAGGACTTGTTGGCCGTATACTGCAGGCCATCTTGATTTTGGTACTGTGTGTTACTGTCATATTTAATTTAGTTTTTATTGTAGACAACTCGAAGAGACTTAGAAATTCATACAAGAAAGAAAATACGGAATCAGAAGGACTAGAACTCGATATTGATAAGGACATTATACTCGAGAAAAAGCATATTATTCATAGAGGTTTGTGAAATTTTCTTTACAAGTTTTGCATTTACTTCAGCAATAATTCTTTGTATTCAGCTTCTCTGTTAGATATTGGCCTGTTTGCTTTTAATTACCTTTCAAGTGAACATTTTAAAAGGTACTAATACACTTGCATTTGTAATTAATTAGTAAATAATGCACTGTTTATTATTATTGGGTTATACCACAAGGACTAAAAAACTTTGCAGGACACCCACTGAGGTACATAAAAGATAACATGTAAGTAATTATTTTTGCTGCTACGGAAATTACAAGAATTTTACTTGCAACGGATTGGCAAAACATTGTAGAGGGGAAAAGTTTACTTGACCAATTTGCGTGTCAATAAACAATTCCAAATCAGAATGTGGACCTAAGTAAATGAAAGGAGACATGGAGTAAGGTTGGAACATGGTGTATGGTAATTGGTTTCAGCTGCATTAGCTTAAGTTATTTATGATCCAAACATATTAATAATTTTGCAAGAAACTAAACCAAAATTGCTACACATTAATTGTTAAATCTTTTAATAACTTGCATTATTTCAGAATTTTTATCTCCTTGGTATTAAGAGTGGGAAAAGGTAAATGCAATATGTTAGATTGAAATAAATTTCACTTCACCGATTTAGAGAATAGTTGTACAGAGGATAGACAAAAGTCCCAAGGTAAGCAGTAGTTGTTTAGCATTTTATCTACAAAAGAGATGGAGGGATGGTGAATGAAAGTTAAAATGGATGCATAATGTTCATACAAATGATATTTGTTTAAAAGGTAGTCTTAAATAGGTGTTACTTGTAAAAACACACCCAAAAGTCACTGTCAATTGTTCATTAGGTACCTGGTATACATGTACGTAGAAACCTGTATTTTCAGAGGCTGATGGAATTTTGAAGGGGGTTCTTGATATTCAGGTTCACTTGACCTACTAGATCATTTCTACATATGAAACAATACATACAAAAATGTTAAAAGCAAGAAGCACAATAAATATATTTTGTATAATTTTGTATACTTTTTAAAGGTAAACATGATTTAGGAACCCTTAGAAGGATATGATTGATTATGTTAGTTGACTATCTAGGATTTTGGACCTCAAGGGGAATTAATATAGATATATATATATCCATACTATCTACAGTTAGTATAACTATTATGATTTACTTGTTATGATTACAGTTTTACTGTTCTAATAGTGCTATTATTGCCAATAGGTTTATGAAGATGATGAGTGTGCTGTGAAAATTCCCACCCAAATGAAGCCCTTTAGAAATAACAGCAGTCATTGTAAACCTGGTTTTCTGCTCTCTTCAAATTAATCACCTGTAACTGATGGGAGCCTTAAAAACGTTTGATTATACAGGAGTAACTTTTTCACAATTTTATGATCATCATAACTGATTGCCTTGCTCCAGTTTTTTGCATTTGTATTTGTTGATTAAAAAAAGAGAGGTTTTTAATCACCATGCATGAAGAATGGTGTTTAAGGTACTTTTAATTAAGGTATTTTTAGCAAAGCATATACTTTGTACAAAAGCTGAAATAGAGGTAGTCAAAGGGTCCACTCGTTTCTTGAATTTTTTTAGGAGGAAGCCCTTTTCTTTTTGGACTTGATTGCCTGTTGAGCTGGCATTAATGGCAAAACTCCACTTACCAACATACCCATGTTTCTTGAGGTCATATATCTTTTGCATAGCCCTCATTTACCCACTTGCCTACTTCTGCCTCATATTGATCTCTGTCTACCTCCCTTATCATGCATTTGGGACACTCATTCTATAACACCAACACATTGGCCTTCCACTTCCATTGAGCCACCGAGAAAGTCCTTCATACAATGCATACAAAGCATTGAATATCCATTTCTAAATCTTGATCTACAGCCTTTGCCACATTAGCCATACTGGATCCATAATGCTCAACAACCTCCATCTTGTTGTTGATACCTCCAAAAGCCCCTATTCCATCCATTCCCATCATCAAGTACCAGTTCAATATCAGCAACAGTGTTACCAAACACTAAAACTTTAATGGATGTTGATCAAGAAGAACCTCTGCAACACATGACTTTATGGAAATAGATGGCTAGCTTTCTAACATATGTACAACATGCCTGACTCCACAGGGATGCAGGCTTTGCACTGCTGCAGAAACTGTTGTTAAATCTGTGCAGCCACTTTAACAAATACACTAATTTCAAGGGCACCAATGAGTACTGTTACAATTGACAATGCCAAACTTTCAACATGCTTGAGAGAGAGCCTCTTTTGCTGATACACCACACTCTCCCCATTACCTTAGTATAATCACTATTAAGGTGTTTATGACCTTGACACAATACAAATTACCACAGTTTTGGATTGTAACATACCCATATATTTATGGCGAACACATAGGAAACAGCTACACACCAGAATGAATCACAATTCACTGAGATAGCATATGAGCAAAAACAAAATCAATTCATCAAATTTAAAACTAGCAAAAAATTAAATGAAATACCAGCAAATAGAAACCAGCCCAACTCTTCTCATCTCCACTTTGTTATTAAAGAACCAAATGAAAATCTTCAGCACAACATACATAGATTATGTCCAAGTTTCTGTTCCTAAATATTATATTCTTATTAATAGACACTAACTCAGATGTAATAATTTAGTCATAGTTTGCTCTTGTTTAATTGCTGACAATAATAAACTTGATTGTAACTACATAATGTTTTGATTTATCCACATCCATTTTTACAAAACCTCTCATAGAATCACCAGTTAACTAGATAGCAGCTTTATACAAGTTATAACTAAGTTCTGTGTACATTGGAGTATAAGCACAATTTAGTTGCCCAGCTAGACTTTCTGCCCAATACTTTGAGCTTTTGAAAAATTATTCAGTGGAGGTCAACTTCATACTGGAGTTTTAGCCAGAAATTGGGGGTTTTCATTATTTTTCTAAATAAGAATCACTGATTTCTTCCTATGTTGTTGCCCTTTATTATTGCAAGGTTTAAGTTTACTTTCTTTTATTGTGTCTCAATAACCACATGGGAAAACAAGCTTTCTTTTTAGCTTCAAATGTACCTCCAAAATCTGCCAACAAATTCAATAGCCATTAAGGTTCTACCCTTATCTCTGGAAAATTGTTTGACAACTGTTGTAGATACTGGACTTAGGTAATAAAATTTATAACTTATTTTTAATCACTTTGCCCAGTGAGCTTTTACTTCCAATTTTTTGTTTGGGTTTTTCTTTTTAGCTAACTAGCTAAATAGAAAAACCCAAACGAAAGAGAATAAGAGAAGACCTGTAGAAATGTAGAGAGGTCAAGTAAAAGAACTATCTAACACAAGAGAATAAATTATCACTGGTGGTAACCTATTCTCCTATGATAGATGGTTCTTTTACTTGACCTCTCTACATTTCTCTTTTCTCTTTTTATTTTACTGCACACTCCAAAGGAGTGAATATTAAAATGATTTGTTAAAGACACCTCCACTTCAACTAGATCTTCTCCAGTGCCATTTTTGTTTGAATTTTTTCTATTTTTTTTTCTTCTTACAGCTGTTGTGACTGGAGCTGCCATTACAATTACTTTATTTTAGAGAGTTAAAACAATAAATTTAGCTGTTTGTATTAACATAACGTGGGTGGTATTGCTTGGATAATTAACAAATGACTAAATTGTTGTAATATAGCATTAGGTATTTTGTTTTCTCTTTTTTTAAAGATTCAGGTAATTCAAAACGAATAAAAATTGAAGCATTGTCAAGCAAAGAACTTGTCTATGTGTCAATAGATGGTCTTCGAGTTTATGAAAATTCTGCCAAAGATGACAGTGGTAGAGGTATACATGTAGTTGTTCTTAATGAAGTCACAGGTGCAGTAATGGCAACAAAAATCTTTGATACATACACACCAAAGGAAGATGAATCAGTTATACTATTTTTAAATATTTTACAAGAAGGAAGGATTGTTATTTTTATGATTAAGGTAAGCAATATTTTTATATACTTAACCATAGAATTTGTTTCTCCATTATAAGTGGCATACTACTGAGTTGTAAATGTTTTTTGAGATAGAATTGATAGATAGAAGAAATATATAATTTGAAAACAAAGAAAAGTACAAAAAAATAAAATAAGAAAAGTAGCCCTGTGTGCTTGATTGGCCTCAAAGGCTTGCTTAAGGTGAAAACCCCCAAAAATGTAATGGGATACACTTTCTAAATATAAGTAAAACAAGAAGTGGAACTCTGATTGAGATTATATCTTCTCCAGAGCTTGCAACTCAATAGGTATGTAAGACATAAAACACCTAACATCACATTTCATGTAACACATCTTATGCAAAGCCAGCATAAATTTGTTCATGCATTATTGTAAGCAATAACCATGGCCTGTGTTTTAATATAAAAAGGTATGAGTAAAATATAAAATTTTGGAGGTTGGTGGCCTGTCACAAGAGTTTCTTTCCTGTCAAAGCTAGTAGTAAAACATATTTTATACCCTTTTAAAGACATTTCATGTACATGATTTGGTTAGTGCAGTCATTGGATCTCCAAATTTATTATTTTGTTTTTTGTTTTTTTTAAATTTTGATAAGATTGATGTCATTTACATTTGGTTAAAGTGCCTGCATTACATAATTTTTGCTTGTTTAGCAGCATGTGGTATATGAGAAAAATAAAACTGGTGAGCAATTGTTGTGTGATTCTCGGTAGAAATACTACTTCCAGACCCAGATCAAATCTTAAGCATGTCTTTCATGCATTAATTCCTATATTTCAACTGCTATGGCAATGTTAATTTGAAAATAGTTATGTGAATATAAACAAGTTATCCCCTTGATGATGACTATAGGGTGAATAAAAATATTTGAGTTATGTAGAATAAATTAAATTTAAACACCAGACTCCTCCTCAGGTACTGTGTCCAGGTTGAACATTGGCGACCATGCTTCTCCACAGATTCCAGTCCTTTGCAGCCCTCAGGCTTTGAAGCTGGCTCTTCGACATCCATGTTGCTAAGCTCTTCATATATGTGGCCCTTGGTCTTCCTCTTCCTTGTCTCCCATCAATCTTTCCTCTTAGTACTAGCTCTTCCAGTTCTTCCTTCCTCATTATATGCCCAAGAAATGACATCTGTCTTTTTCTAATGGTGTTAATCAGCTTCTTCTTACACTCTGCTCTCCTCAGAACCTCTTCATTTGTGATGTATTCTGACCATGAAATCCTGAGCATATGGCGTAAAAACCACATTTCCACTGCTTCTAATTTCTTCTCAAGGCCTGGTGTGATGGTCCAGCTTTCACTCTCATAGAGAAGTGTTGGAACTACATAGCAGTCTAGAACTCAAAGCCTGGTATGAAAGGAAAGAGTTCTGTTTTTTAGTGTGCTGGACATGGGCTGGAAGACTTCTTTGGCTGTGGCAATTCTTCATTGTATTTCTACTGAGCTTCTACCATCTGATGTTATCATGCTGCCAAGATAATTAAACTTATTCACCTGTTGAATATCTTCTCCTTCAATTTTTAACTTACAGCTCAAGTTTTCATTCGTTTTGCTTACAGCCATGCAGAATGTCTTTCGGCGATTGATAGTAAGAACGTTTGTTTCGCTTTCTTCTGTAACTGTGTCCAGAAGATGTTGAAGCTTCTCTGGAGTGTTGGCTATGAGAGTCGTGTCATCAGCATATCGTATATTATACATGTTATNTATTGTTACTGAGCTTCTACCATCTGATGTTATCATGCTGCCAAGATAATTAAACTTATTCACCTGTTGAATATCTTCTCCTTCAATTTTTAACTTACAGCTCAAGTTTTCATTCGTTTTGCTTACAGCCATGCAGAATGTCTTTCGGCGATTGATAGTAAGAACGTTTGTTTCGCTTTCTTCTGTAACTGTGTCCAGAAGATGTTGAAGCTTCTCTGGAGTGTTGGCTATGAGAGTCGTGTCATCAGCATATCGTATATTATACATGTTATAACCTCTGATTACAAAGCCTTCTTTTTCTTCGATACTTCTCAGAATGTTTTCGCTGTATAGGTTAAATAAATCTGGTGAGAAAATGCAGCCTTGCCTTACTCCTCTTCGAATGTTGATACATTATTTTATAGCATACAGTAGACAAAGTAATTATAATTCTTGTTGACTGATGTTGCTATAATTGTTGTAAAGTTGTTCCAGAGTTAACCCTTCCTGTTGTATTTGTATTTGATCATTTTATAAGGTATTATCTCTTGTCAAGCAATTTATTTGTATGCCAAATTCATTGCATAAAACTGGATCAGCTATTACAGCTATTCATAGCAATTAATTTTATGAATGCAAACACTCATCAATTTCCGTTTTTAAATGTATTTAATCACTTAAATTTGGTAAACCCCCTACTTGAACATTTCACCATTGTATTTGGAACCAGCCAGATCAGGAGGTTGATTTTAGTGATATGTGACCATGCTTTCTACTGGTTGCCTGGTATGCTTCAAGACCAACCTCACTTTGATTTTATCTCTAATTTTCCCCTATCCATTTTAAAAATATTTATTTGAATGAAAAGAAGTCAATTAAAATTCACCTTTTTTTCTTTAAAGTAGTATTAGTATGTCATACTTTAAGTCATTTTGAAGTCATTGAAAATGATTACTTAAGGCAGGTTGAAAATTATGATGAATAGAAAGGTAGTAGTTCAATCTAGTGGAATGGATTTAGCAATAGGAAAATTGGTCAATACTTCCATTGTGATCCTCGAAGGTCATAGGCAGCACAAGTTTAGTTTGCATAATTATTTCAGTTTTGCACATGCTGGTTGTAGTTTTGTGGTACTTACAATGAATACCAAATTTCATGTAAATAGTACTTGACAAGAGTATTTGTATTTCCTAGGTTTCTGATTAATATTATATGAAAGCTGTAATATAAAAAGTAATAACAAAGATAAATTTACAGTGTAATTTTTTCTTGAGTAATAAATATTTATGTCATACATCATAATGATAGCATTTGAAAATGTTAAACAATTGAAAGCCAGTTTGTTATCTGCAGGTTCCCCCATCTTCCATAAAAACATACATCTCATATTTTATTCATAAACTAAATTGATAATTAGGGGCAGATTGTGACTCCCCTCTCTGACAGTAGGAGACAATTAGGTATTCAACATATTTTCCCGTTATCATGACTGTGTGGTCAAAGAACAGTTTGAAATTATGGAAGTTAGGAAAAGACAGCTCATTTTCGACAAGAATTACTTAATTAAAACAATGTACTTTTGTTGTATTTGACTGTCTAGCTCTCTGCTGTTATACATGGCAACTTACAAGCTCATTACACAATGTTTTTTTAGCTTGGAGAAGAGTACTGGTCTAATGAAATTGATCGAAAGTTTCTTGTTTTCTTTGCTAATACCCAGGTACCATAGTTAGAGATAAGAATTGGTTTGACTAAAGGCCTATAAAACTTGATCCTCACAGTTGTTTTTTCTTTTCTAATCCAGTTCCTGTACAATATATACAGAGTCACCATTGACAAGTACTTTCCTTTTAAAACACCTGCAGGATCTGCCAATAAGGACCTCAGCTTTTAAACCAGACTTCATTTTTCTTTACTGCCCTGTTTTATGATCTTTAGATTGACCCCTTGTGTTTTTAGAATCTGAATGAAACTTTTATTTTCCATTTAAGTTTTGTCTCTTCTGCTTTCAATTCAAGTTTGAGATTATCTTGAAAGAATATGTCTTTGATTTGTGATTTTGAATATGCTTGTTTTCACTTATCAGTTGTTATGAAGTCTGTATCACCAGCATATATGGCTTCTGGTAGCAAAATTAATGTTTCATTAACATAGAAAAACGATTTTTGCTTAAATGCATGCTTAAAATAAATGTCAAACATTGTACCACCAGTGCTTCTCGATGGGGCGAACCAACATTTCTTTCAAAAGGCTCTGTGTTGACTTTTTAAAATTTGATTTTAAGAGCAGTATTGGGCAATAACTGCCAAATCATTCTTATTTTATCATTGTTAAGAAATGAAGTGTGAAAAAAAGCCATTTTCATAGTAAGGCTTGATTATTAAGTTACCAAACGACAATCTTTTATGTTGATATCTCAGTTGTTCGTTGTCTTTGATTCTTGGAGGCAACAGATGTCAGTATCGTAAATTTGCTTCAATATTTCAATTATTTTTGTTTAAATTCACGTTTGAAACCCCTGACATCGAAAGTTCCTGTATTGACAATGGTTTTTCTTGTTATTATTTAAGTTTATTGACTGAATTCTGAAACTTTAGGCTCATCCATGCATTGTTCTGACAAAGCTGCTGGAAATAAGTTTGCTATGAAACGCCTCCCGCTGTGTTAGTTCAGTTGAATTTTCCATTCGTTCATGTTGTTATTGTAATTCATTGGTACGGTTAATTATGCTGCTTTAGACAAAAATTAGCAAAGCTTTGTATTTTGGCAAAGGAGTGGCCGCCCCCATCTCCGCCTCTAATAAATTTACACCAAGGGACGTAGGAACTTGGGGTCCAGAGAGGCCATAGCTCCTCACGTTTTGGCAAACTATGCAAAAGTGCCCTTTCCTAACCCCAAATGCCCTTTTTGCATAATACTTTCGCCAAATTTTCAAATTAGATAAGACCCAGAACATGCCCAGAACGATATTTGTAGACCTTTCATAACTCTCCTGGTGAACAGTGAGAGTGATCATGGAGCCGCAGTGAATGGTAATCATTAAGATCTAGGGCGGACTTTTTGTGGTATATTTTGCGTATTATATTACATTTTTTCTGAATATTTTACAATTAAGTGTTTTTTCCTCTTGTGTTAATGGAGGGGATGTGGCTGTACGTGGGTTTGTCTTGGAGATACTAAAATTTGAAGAGGAGTGTGTATTGGTACGATATTTACAATCAAGGCTTTCCATGAGGAGGACTGTAAGTGTTGTTTTCACAACTTTTCTTTATCTCTGGATCAGACTTCGTCACTGTCGGTCGTCTGTATTGAAAGAATAAACAGAAAATCATAATGGACACAGTGCTGACAGGTGCGATTCATGCACGGATTTTCAGCGTTGTGATTTACGTTTATAAAGGAAACTACTTCAAAAACTCCGAGCATCTCAGTCAGATAGTCTTAATAACCGAGATTTGACAAAAATCAAATTAGGTTTGATTAGCGTACGAAAACCGCACGCTTGTCGGAAATCCATCTAGGAAAGTTTCCTCTCGTTTAGCGTCCATAATTTTTGTTTCTCCACCATATAAAGGCAATTTTTTCCTTCCGCACGTAGACTTTTAACCAATTTCACGTAATCACTCTTTCCCGACTCTCCAATCACGATTAGTCTTTGGTGCAACCTCTCACTTTCTACAGCCGCTTTTTCAATGAAATATTACTTGTTCAAAATTACATAGATTAACAGTGTGATTAGAAATTGGAGTTTAGCAACATTGGCTTTTGATAATCTTCAGCCTCTCTGTTTTTTAAAAAGCTATAATTAGATTCTAATTAGGTTACCATTTTTTAAACTGCTTATTCTTTAGCTACATGGTATCCAATTAAATGCATAAGTACGATTTTTTTATGTTCACAGTGCAATTTTGTGCAAGAGCAGTGTAAATGACAAAAATGATGTTTAATTTTAATTGTATTAGATTGTATACCTTATACAGTTGTATAAGATCGAGCAGAAAACAATCTAAACAGAAGCCGACTTGCGAAGCTGCCTTATACCGCTGACAGCAGTATTGGTCAGGTGATGGATCATAAGTTTACCGCAAAATAAGTCTTATTTTGAACCAAGCTCTCTTTTAAAATTATGTTTACATCAACCAGGAAGATTAATGCTTTCCATTTTTGGGGGATAAAAACTACACAAACCATAAAGCAACTAAGTATATGGCATTTTGAAACCTTTAAAAGATTCTAGTCATTTGATGGAGAAAAGCATTTGATAACTAGCGACTTTAGTTATAGAGCCTTTCAAGTAAAGACTGCGTTCAAAAAGCTTTATTACAACGAGGGCCAACACCTGGATAAGGTTGGAGACATTTAGAGTAAAGGTGGGCATTTGTTTCTTTGCTGCAAAATGAACTCATTATGTGAATGGGATGAACCACATCTGTATGTACTCTAAGTGTTTTTAATTATGTGATCAGGAGATTTCTGGAAATCCTTTGTACCTCATTTAAAATAATTTTTTGTAATATTCTCTATATGTTTTAGGATGAAGCAAGTGCAAGGTTGCGAAAACCAGGGAAAAATAGCATTAAGATGTTTGGTAGTAAGTTTATAGACCAGCTTGAATGGAGAGGAACATGGGCATTTATTTCAGCGAAAAGAAATAGATGGTATGCAGAGGCCATACAAAAGAGCCCGTCACCAACACAATGGGGACCACCAGTAATTGTCCAAGCAATTGTCAATTTAACTCCAGCCAAAGAAAGTTGCAGATGGGGTGATGACGATGTAGGAAGAACAAGAAAAGAGTTTTGTGATAGGTTTGAAGGATATGGAAGTGTATGCAGTTGTAAGTAATCATTTTTATAGTGCCTTCATGTTAAACATTTAACACCAGCGTGCCAATTTTTATTATATTTTCAATTTGGATGCATGTTTTAAGGTGTATTTTTGCATTGTACACATATTAAAGATAATTTTAGTGCAAATGTAGTAATAGTACTGATAGCTCTTATCGTGTTGCAAAAGGGGAGATACTATATGATAATTTTATAGGGCTTATTCGATAACACAGGTCTACAGGAATAAATTTTGAAATTGTGCAAGAGGTGTTTTGTATCAAATCCGACTCATTTTCACTGTCAGGTCTAGGTTTTTTTGCTTTCATATGTCCCCCCCCCCCCCCCGCCGCCAAATTTTTTTTATTTTAAGAAAGGTTGATTAAGTAAGAATGGCGCTATTTATCACCCAATGTATTGATGCAATCTTTCAAATGTATATTTATCATAAAGACAGTTACTAATAATGTCAAAAATAAATTACAAGACTTCATCCAGTTTCGTCATCATTTTCTATCCAATCATCCCTTGTTTCCTCTTCCCGTTACCTTGATTGATACCTTGGTGAAATATTTAATCTCGCATATCACTAACATGCCCTAACTCAAGGGATAAGCAGTCTTATGTGGCTGCGCAAAATATGGATTTTTGAAAAGGTTATCGATCATTTTATTGTGATTATCAGCTCAATTATTTCCCAACTTGTTAATTACAAGTTTAAAGAATGAAAACTAGCCAGCTAACGCCTCCATATCCTTAAAGCTTTCAAAATTTTCATCTTTCATAACCTTTCTGATTGGGGTGTCATCAAATGGTTTTTAGTATTTTCCACAGTCAGACAAGGCAGGGAATGATTCAATCAATCAATCAATCAATCAATCAATCAATCAATCAGTCAACAACGCTTGTTCTCCTCTTCAGCGATACGTTATATACCGTCACCGTTGCTAGTACTTGGGTTATACGTCGCTGGGTCGGAATAAGCCGCTTGCACGACTGAGCTTGTCACAATCCTCCAATGTTTACGGTTTCTTGCTTTTATTCCAAAGTTGTGTAAATCGATTTCGGTTTTTAATTGGTTCAAAACAAAGTTTGGGTTTTGTTCTTTCGCTCTTTTTCTTCCTTTGAATTTAGTATTTGAACGTTTTTCGAAAAAGAATTTCATAGACTTCCTGGTTGGTGTGTCTGCTGGTAACCTGTATATGTCCGAATAGATTCCAGCGTCTCTGGGTAATTTCGATTGATATGGGTTTACATTTTGTAGTTTCATACAATTTCTTGCTACTAATACGATTAGGGTATTTAACACCTATAACTTTGTCTACGGTGGAATGAGATCTTTTTCATCTTGTCGAGTTAGGCCCCAGGTTGAGCAATTATATAACAAGATGCTTTTCACGAGAGCATTGTAGAGTTTGATTTTCTTTGGTAACTTGACTTTTTTCTTTTTCTTCAGCCAAACTCTCTTCATTTTTGATAATGCTATGGTAGCAAGTGATTTACGTTTGTAAATGTCCTCTTTATCACCCAGTAAGGAACCTAACTTTTTTGTCGTTCTCCAATGTTCTTCTTCTTTAGTTTCATGACGTTTTAAAGATGTAATTTCGGTTTTGTCTGTGTTCATTCAAGTTACCATTTTGAAGAATTGTGGTAACATCATTTTTAATCATATTTTTAATTGTAATGTCCTCAGTGAGAAAATCATAGTCGTCAGCGTATGTTAACTCAGCAGGCAGTGCAGATCTCCTTTGTTCTAACCACTTTGTATTTATTTTAGTAATGTCCATCGGTATATTTTTAATCTCATTTCGAAAAATTCTAAGAAAGTGTTCGAAGTACATGGTGAATAATGGTCCACTTATAGCATCACCTTGGGGTGACCCAATATTTGATACAAAAGGAGAAGAAGTAACGTCTTTCATTTTGATTTCTAAAGTTGTTTCGCTAAGTAACAGTCTTAATATTCTAAGTTCATCTTCTGTAAAAATTTCTCGAGCTATTTCGATTATTTTATGACGATATATGGTGTCGAAGGCGCTCGACATATCAATGCCAATGACATATATTTCTAGATCTTGATGTTCTTGTATTTTAGCTATGATCCATCTGAATGTCCAGACAATGTCGCTCGTACTTCGGCCTTTTCTATAAGCGCTTTGACTAAGTGCAAGGTATTTATCAAGATCTTTTTCTGTCCGTTCAATCATTATTTTTGATAGGATTTTTCTTGAGCTGTCTAATAGTGTTATTGGTCGCAGATTTTTCGGTGGACCTTTGGGTTTATTTGGTTTCGGTAATGCTCGTAAAACTCCTGTACTCACGTCTGTATCATCATGTTGTGTGAAGATGTTGTTGTATACTGTAGCTAATTCTTGGTATAATTCTTCAGGTGCATATTTAATTAACTCAACAGGTATCCCGTCATGACCTGGAGCTTTGTGGTTTCCCATTTTGGTTACTGCTTTCTGTACTTCTATCATTGTTATAGGTTTTTGAAGAGGTTTGGGTTCACCTTCAAATTTTTCGACTTCAGGAATGTCATCTTTTTGGAAGTGATTTTTAAAATGTTTTTCTATTATTGTGTACATTTCTTGAGGGTGTGTGATCATCTTTTTATTCTCATCATGTATAAAACTATTGTTACTTTGTTGCTTGTAGAGTTTTTTAACTGCTTTGAACATTTTACTATCATCATTTGCTGAGTCTATTTCGCTTATTATTTTATCTAGATAATTCTCATGCCTTTCATTTACTTTTTGTTTCAGTTCTTTCAATATATTTTTTCTTTTGTGTTTAATCTCGCTAGCATCTTCATCGTTTTTTATCTTTTGTTCGATTTTCATTCTTAATTGCTTTTGCTCTTTGGAGAGTCTTTTTATTTCGTCACATTCTTCATTATTATGACGTTTGGTGTCTTGCTTTCCCAGACACTTTTCAGCCGTTTTATATAAAGTGTTTTTCAAATCTTCTAGTTTTGGTTGAGAATTATCTTGTTTCAGTTTTTGTAATGCAATTCTTAGATTGTTTTGGTATTGTTCTTTATATGCAGGATCATGTATTAACTTATCTGTATTCAATTTGGAGAATTCTAAAGGTTTACTGTTTTTATTATTGTATAATTTGCTCCAGGATAAAAGTATACGTGTCAGTACTACTCTATGGCCACTGTCTGTTTCGGTACCAGAATAAGATCGAGCATCTATCATACTTTGGGTTTGTTGCTTCAGAAGTAGTATATAATCAATTTGATTGTAGGGAATGATTGCAAAATGTATTTGAAAATGCTATCATCTTTTTTCAGAGTTTTTACAAATTACTTTATTAAGCCTGGAGGATTAGTAAGTAAGGGAGAAAATATAATCTTATAAATCCTTTCAGGTTTCTTATCAAACGTAATTCTTCACAATTAAAATCGAATTTCATTGGTATTTCCCCCAATTCTCTGTGTTTAACCCTGTCAAAAGCTTTGAAATACTTTATGGAACATAAACTATTTCACTATTTATTTTCCCTTTGCATCACTGTTAAGCTTTCAGGCAATTTTCTCAATATGTAGATGGCGTTACGAGTCTTTTATATTGCACAATCCTATACTTTTCTTCTGATATTTCTGGTTTTGCTTTGTGCTCTTAATATAAAGACTAAAAAAGCATTATTTTTTGTAACGTCACTCATCAGATTTATTGTTTGATACAACTCACATTTTTTTGTCTCCATTTTCTGTGGTATTGCTATATATGATAGATTTGGAAAGTTTATCTAAGACTGCTCCTTCAAAAATTTTATTTGCAAATTCTGTCAAAACCTCTATACCTAGATCTTCAAACGAAGTATTCATTTATACTTAAACGTTGTTTTTCCTTGTTGCTTTACCACTTTTCGTTTTCTTTAAAGCACCTTCTATTTCACCTTTAGTTATTGGTAGACCCACTAACACTCTCTTGATTTCTGGTCCTTTGGTTCTTTCATCACCATAACAGCTCTGCTATGTACCCTTCCCACTTAATTAGAATTTTCTCCTTTTGCATTAACAATTGTTCAATCTTTATTCTTAATACATCCATTCGAGCAGTATCTATCAGCTTCGTAGCTAAATTGAGGTATTTCTTGACTTCAATGTTTCAATTTCTTTGCATCTTTCATTAAATCATTTCTGCGTTGCCTATGCTTACTCCCTTTTTGTTCCTTTGTCAGATTCATTGTACAACTCTGTATTTTGGCATTACTTAGCGTCTTTTCGCCCTGGCATTAAATTAGTTTCTTACGTTTTCTATTTCTGATTGCTTTTATTTTCTTCAACTAGTACTCTCAATTAACAGACATGTACACTTTACTTCCTATTTCTTCTCACTAACCAGTTTAATTCTCGTAATCAATTAATATTTTTAGTAGTTTATTCTTTAAACTTGAGTTGTATTTTTCTGAATACCCTCTCATTTGTTTAGTAATTCTGAGTTGTGCCTTGGTGTTCCGCTTTTCTTTTCCAAAGATCTTAGCTTCACTCGTATCCAAAATGTTAGAAGTACGCAATCACTATTACATTCTGCACCCTGGTAGCATTTCACTTGATTATCACCATTCATATGTTTTTAAACTGTAATATAGTCAAAAATATTTTTAGCATTTCTCTCAGACTTCTCCATGTCTAAAGTCACCTAAAATGATGTTGAAACCATGTATTTGAAGTCATTTTCCCTTTTGTTTGGCACCAGTCTATCCACTTTTTACTTCTTTCATTCGTGCTCCTAAACCACGAAACCCAACAATATCAAAAGGATGCTTTCTAACCTTTCCATTAACCTATCAATTATTATGCTTATATCCCATAGATATGGATTGCTTTTTTGGCTGCTTCTAGTCTTTTGAAAATCGTTAGTTTCTTTCACTGTAATGGATGCATATACTTGAATAATGCTAATGTCCAACGGTTTTTCTTTTATTCAAATAATCACGAGCCTCTAAGATATTGATAAATAGCCATTAACTTAATTAGGAATGTCTTTTTTCATCGTTATTCCAACACCACTCAGTTGCTCTTTTCCACCCGAGTATATACATCTGTAATCATTGTTTACTGCACCTCTCTATTTCACTGCACATAACACAAGTATGGCTATATCTATTCTTTTTATTTCTAACTTAACAATAACGAATTTTTCTTTCTCGTACAAAGTGCGGATATTCCATGTGTCTCTTTAATTCATGATTATTACGAATAGTAACTGGCTGATGGCCTGGGGCCACCTGTTGCACAAGTATCTCCCTGCCGGGCATGGTATCTTTCGTAATTGAAGGTACCTCATGGTCTTTGACACCATGGTCAATCAAAAATTTTCAACTCTGTAACCTTGTATAACGTTGTTGTCTTCACAACATTTTGTACATAATGTGTCAAGATTAGCAAAATCTGATTTGATGGATGTAATGGCCCGATGATTTGACATGGAATAATACGCAAATAGTGTCATTTACTCAGAATCGATGGATCAGCACAACTAATCAACCAACTGAGTCGAGGTATTGAAATACCATAAAAGAGAACATTTTTGGAGAGTACACAAGGAGCTGCTATTGCAATTTTCGACTTGGTAGAAAAAAAAGCCTTATACCTTTCTAAGAGTTTCTTGTATATGTATTTTAAGTAAATATGACTCCAGTGCCTACTTATAAGATGCTTCTTGAATGGCTTTACCCCATCATATTTCTTTAGTTGCATTACTGCAAGGAGAAAACTTAGGTATGCAGGTCACATCATGAGAGGAAGCAGTGGTGGATTAGTGCAGCTGATTTTAGAAAGTTTTATTGAAGGGAAGAAAGGCCGTGTTAGACCGAGAAGAATCTGGGGAGATAACATAAAAGAATGGTCTAAATGTGGGACAATGGGAGTGGCCAAAAGGTTACCTGAAAATATACTGGCTTGGCAGAACATGGTGTACAACCTTCGACTCCGAGGAAGTGACACTGATTGATTGATTGATTGATTGATTGATTACTGCTGTGTATTTACATCTGTTGTGTAAATGTGAGCTGAAAAAAAGAGCAAACTAAGGCTAGACCATGATTGCCTGTCAAAACTACATATGTGGTGTCTACTAGGTCTACACCGATGTAAATGATGTCTACCTGGGCAAATGCTTGACATTTGAAACTTGGCAATATTCCTCCTATGGTAAAGAAGATATAAGACAAAAACAGTATGACCTGTTATCGTTCAATTCCAGGTACAACAGGTGAGGATACAGGACGTTTCAAACAACAAAGCCTTTGTCAAATGAGCAAGTAACTACCTTGCTTTTCCTTTACTGTACGTTTGGATCACAGTACCATAGTTTGTATTTTTCAGTACTCTTGTAAGTCATCTTGAGGCCGTTATTTATTGAATTATAGTTAAGAAATGTCAAATTATTGCTTCTGTTCTTGTGTGACGGAAGAAACGTTCTACCCTACCTTGTAAATGTTTATTTTTATCCAACAGGCACTAATCCAGCTCCAATAAGACTGCAGTCAGAAACCACACATTTTAGTCACACTGCTGATGTTCCTGTTGCTATTATTGCAGCAAACAGACCAAACTATCTCTACAGAATGCTTCGAGGATTATTGTCAGTGCCTGGTGCAAACCCTAAAATGACGACAGTGTACATTGATGGATTTTTTGATGAGCCTATGGCAGTCGCGAAGCTTTTTGGTGTTAAAGCTGTCCAACATACACCAATATGCAGCAAAAACTGCAGAATAAGCCAGGTAATATCTATATGAACCCAATGAATGATTGTGTAAGTTAGAGATAAACAAGCCGATCTATGCAGAATGTATGGCAGTTACAACTTGTTCGTAGGCTTGTACTTTGATAATGCTTTCAGTGACAAGGTTTCACGAATTTCATATTTTTGGTGGTGATCGCTGACTATTCTCGATCGTATTTTGTAGATTGTGTAAGTATTCCTCCATGAGAAAGTATGACTGTTTATATTATACAAACAGGGATCCAAATAGTTGTAGTGGGGCTTAAAATTTGTGTAAGATGCTACTTTATAAAACAACGGATTCGCTCAGGACCTTAAGCTTGTAACAAAAATGCAAACAATTTTAGAACATTGAGCTTGCGTTTAACCCAGAATGCGCGAAGCTATACTATGTCATAAGAAAAATCGTCGTTTAAAGGACAGGTACATTAGTAAACCTTTTTGCAATAGATATGTAGAACAGAAACAAAACGTTAATGAGTGCAGTGAGTAAGTCGATATTGCCTGAAATTTGGGGACATAACACTCTCTCAACTTTCTCATAGCAACTAGGAATAAAAGCTTTACTTCTTCATCGAAGGTGCCACAAGATACTTAGATCTACAATCATTTTCATAATTTGATTAACACTTTAGACTTTGAACCGGAGTAGTCATGATTCATATAAGTTGTATTCATTGAAGAAAAGTTTCATTGAAATCGGCGTTTCATTTCTACTTAACCCACGTTTCAAAATTGTTCTACAGTAGTGCCTCTACAGAAATCTTTTTGGGGCGTAATATGTTATCCCGACTCTGCTTTGCTTAATTTGCAATATGTACATTCATTTTATAAGCATCACAATATTTTGTAGCTAGCGATTTATATACTTGCAGTGTTTTTGGCCCAGTGTAAACCATGAATTCTGTAATGTATTACTCTCTTACTTACCTTCGATGTTATTAGGTATTCATCGTCATAAATAGTAAAATAGGTTTGAAATAAGTTTGAAAGGAAGTTACTTTTAAAGAATATCGTATAATCGTACAATGGGATCATGAGTTGCCATTTTGGTGTGCAAGACAAGAGACTAGCAAACGCCCTTGCGGTACAATGTGTATTTGTATTTTAATGAAATTTCCTGAGGTATGGCAATTTAAGAGTCTAATAAAGATATTTATTTATAAAAATGTTATAAAACTCTGAGTATCTGTAGGGTTCGTATTTTTTGTTACATTTTCACCATATTTCAAGTGTCAGTCATTAATCAATTGTCTGATGAGCGCTTTAGGATTTGAAGTTTTAAGAATCACAACAAATCTCTCATGACCTCTTTATTAATTAATTTGCTTTACATCCATGGTCCTACCTCTATGTTGTTAAGCCACGTCAAATAATGGATTGATTTAACATGTTGTGTGCTTTAGTATTTCTGTATGTGTGTCAGAGAGAATTGATTGTGTTACCCGTATTTAAATCCAGAGGCAGAAGCGGTCGAGTAAGGTACCAACTACGGGTTTGCTTCTAAAACAATTGTTTACCCATCCGTCAATAGACGTCAATAGATCCCAGTTTCTGACAAATTTACCAAATGTGGCGTCGTACTATTTCTTGTGAGTTTAGCAGTTTTGGGTGTTACTCAGAGGCCTATGTCAAGGTGGCTTTTGTAGTTGCGTTTCCTCCAGGAGATGGGTGCTTTGGATCCAACAAAAGTTAGTGTTTGCTATTATCAGTGTCATTCTGTCAAAAAAGGTCTAGTATTATAATATATTCCACAAATAAAGGTGCTTTAAAGTCCAAACATGACGACAAAAAGATATCTAAGGAAAGAAAGGGCTTGGGGAGTTCTTTTGGAATATTTGTGAATTAATGCATATGTTGGGAGTATTTTTCTTTGTAGTATATGGCGCGTTAACTGTGTAATGCACTTATGATCAGTTTTTGCCTGTCTGTGTAGGGTTTGTTTGCAAAAGTTAAAGAAGGAGGCTAGAGATACTTATACAGACAAACAGACAGATAAACAGACAGAAAATTGCTTGTAAATTTCCAGGCCTAACAGTTAGTCCTGAAGCCATTCTCCAAGAGGTGGCCTTTTCTTCTGTTAATATTGATGAAAATGCCCCTAAATCCTTTTATCGTATAAAGAAATGTCGAATTTTGAAGTTAACACAGTAGGCAGTGTATTTAGGATCAACATGTCATTACCACTGACACTTGTTAAGTCTCTTTTTTTAGTCAAGTTGTTTTTATCTTATTAAAGAAGGAAAGACGTTTTACTGCACTGTGTTGCATGTTACTTGATTTTTTTTATTCTTTTACCATCCTTTTATTTACTGTTTAAAGCTCTTTTCCAGTCTGTGGTTAAAAACATATTCACCTTGTAGCCAGCAATTTTTAATCGAGTAACAAGTTTAGCATAGTAATTCAAGGGCTATAAACCAGGAACTAATAGGCTGAACCGTAAGTTAACGAGGTTGTAATCAGCCAACATTCTACGTTGTGAACTTAATGAGCCTCAAAATTATACTTTTTTATTATATAACAGCTGATCACTAGAAAGAACGACTATGTCAATTTTTGTTGTGCATTTTATTTCATGCAGCACTATAAAAGAACACTAACAGAAACATTTGACGCATATCCAAGTGCACATTTTATGATTATTCTGGAGGAAGATCTTGATGTTTCCAAAGATATATTTGACTACTTTAATCAATTGATACCAGTTTTGGAGCAGGATGAATCTCTCTATTGTATTTCAGCCTGGAATGATCAGGTATGTATTAACTACCACCATTTAATCAATTTCTTGTCAAAATAATGAATTTTATGGCACCATTTAGCAAATGAATTTACGTTTGTAAGCTTTAGGATGGAGTTAATGTAGTTTTTGGAGAGGAAATAGAAATGACACAGGGTACACAGGAATGTTATTAATTACGCCACAGCATAGAGCTTGGTAGGGTTTTACAGACTGCAGTAACAACGCCAAAATAAATACTGTACAGACAGAGCCAGCACACCGCAGCAGAACACACATTAGCCATTAAAAAGGGAAAAAGCAGAACAACACAACAAAATTGAAACATTTTGCCCAACAACCAAAACAAAATGTATTAAAAAGGATATGATTTGTGAGCAAGAAACAATATGTGAAGTCAATGATAACATGATAACAGTAGCAGTGTGTAATCTTCCGTATCTAATCGAAGGAGGGGCTTAATTGTGTGTGTATTTGTGTGTGTAATTAAGTAAATTACTTAGTCTTGGGGTGTTAATAAATCGGGGGATCGATATATTACCTTCTTCCTGTAAATTGGGAGTGGGTTTATTAGTAGTCGATAGAGTTACCTTTGAACCAATGAAGTCAAAGTCATCAGTGGCACTAGCTCCTAGTTTTCATTGAAATGTGGAATGAACTTTGAGTAAATGTGAGCATGGAAACACTGATGTAACAATAAAATTGAATACTGTTTAAGAAAAACCAGAAATACCTATCAAAAATTGAATATGCAAGGATAGAGGGGATGGGGGATGTTGGATATTTTTTAGAAATCGGCAATTGGGGAATGTTAATTTCTTCAAATTGGTGAAATGTTTTTTTGAAAATAGAGTGTTCCTTTTGTAATTATCGTTCGGTAATGAGGGTTGATGGATGGCCGTACGCAGGAGTAGGATTATCTACAGTCGGAAAGTTTGATGATGATGGCGATGATGATGATGACCGCCGTCACCTTCCCTCATTTTCTAATTTTGATTTTTAGAGTGGTTTTTTGAACTAATTATCGTATCACTCTTTAGTTGATCGGAACTTTTAACATTAGATGAAATGGTTGCGGAGATTTGAAAGTACTTTTAATTGTCATTTTGAAATCGTGTACTAGCAATTAGTTTTTTTCAACCGTATTTAAAGCTTGCATGATAATAGGGCCTAAGAAAATTTAATTTGGTACATCCTACGAAGTTTGCTGTAACAGCCACTAAACATTAACACTATTTGAAACAATGAGCTATTTAGGTTATGGACCTATTCTATAAACGAATACACACAAAAAAAATTGATTAAGGGACAAGAGGTTGAAGTCCCATGTATAATGTGCCTAGTTCAAGTTCAGCCGAAAAAAATCCCTGAAATATGAGCTTGATGTTGAGGTGTTCTGTGCAAGGTAATTTTCAATTGACCTTTCCCAATCATCCAGCTAAGAAAATATTTTTAGATTGAAAAGGAAAAGGATAAAATGTGTAGCAGTTTTCTCAAGCCATTAATCTGATTTGTAAGGAAGTTTAAGTTTTCTTTTAATGACCCATGATCTTCGATATGAACCTTCCCAGATCCGTCGAGCTGTCCTTGACCATTCCAATGTCTTGCTACAAAAGATTCAGGCCACAGTCGTTGATTAAAGATATTTCATTGATAGGCTCATATGTCATGTGAGTTAGACAATGTAGATTAAGCGTGAACGACCAATACTGGAGTGGTCATGGGCTACCTACCTACCAGTGTTCGTTCTACCCTGTGCGCACGTAGTCTGACCAGGGTTGATACAGGAGAAATTTTCCCATCGAGTTCTTTTCCTGTGGGGTGCCTTCCTATTTATTTAACATATTCGCATTGCAGTGTTGCCAAATCCTTTTTTTTTCGTTGGAGGTACTCCGTGCAAATTAGAAATAGCAAGTGGTACTAAGGAGTTACTGCACCTTTCTACCCAAACGTAGGGAGTTACATTACGAAGGAAATAAGCCGAAGTTATAAAGCAGCGTAAAAAAGGTTATATTTAAAAGAATCCAATAAAACTTGTTGAACTTAGAACAAGAAAAAATTTGACCGAATGAAGTTTCACAGTGCTGTAGATAACAGAAAATGCTACAGACATAGGGATTCCAGCAAACTGTGGGTATGCCAACAATTTAGACTGTTTCGTGAGAACAAAAACAGTGCTTTGAATTTTTTTTTACCTGATAAGCGTAGGACAATAATATTTTTAACAATTATGTACTACCACTTCTCGGATAACTGAACCAGTAACATATTTTTTTCTTTCATGTAGGGCTATGAGCATACTTGTAATGACCCTGCCCTCTTGTATCGTGTTGAAACAATGCCTGGTCTGGGATGGTAAGTTGGCAATATTGCAGAGTGTCGTCAAATTCTTTTTTTTTTCAGTTTTCGACATAAGCAACTATTATTTGGATTTTTACAGGTATTGAACTAACTGTTGGGAAGCAAGCACCCAGTTAAGTAGCTAAAAATTTGAAAAAAGCACATTTATTTCTTTTTTTATTTTTCGTGTTAAAAATTGTTTTTCTCAAATGCATATGTTCGAATTTGTGTACCACCGTTATTCCTGCCTAAACATTAAGATGATCGGAAATATACAACCTTCATTCATTATTGTAAACTTTGTTTTTAGATTTAATTTGTTTCAAAAATAAGATATGTTGTTGGGTACCAAGTCTTTGGGGAGCTCAAAAATGGGTTGTGTTGTGCTTCTACGATGGAGGTATTGTAAAACCGTATAAGTGGTACAGTAACCACCAAATATTTCCTACGTGGAAATTCAGACTGATAACTCAGAGCAAAGTCCGAAAAATATGAGTGGGGCTATGACTTTGCTCCCGAGGTTTCACCACCTGTTACCAAGGTTTAAAATTCTTTTTGAGGGGTTGCAAGCGTATTAAAACCTAAAGTTTATTTACCGATAATTGTTTACCGATATTCTAGAGCCTCAGAAATAGCGGCGAGTTTTACTTAACTCTTATTGATTTTATCAGATTATGGTGATGAATGATGACACTTAACTATCATTTAGAGCCGACGCGCTTACACTATTCATAAGAAATGCTTACATCAGACCATGTTTTCTTTACAGCCCATCGCTATAACTGCTTGATAATTGAATAAGACTGCATGAACTTTTCAGCAATTCTAAATCGTGTCTTTCTGTATTCTTTATGCTTAATTTATTAAAGTGGAAGAATAAACGGAGTTATAAACGTTGAGAAATTGATTTGTTATTGAATTTGCTCAAGTGTATATTAGCTAGGTGGCGGGAATGATGTAGTGAATGATGGCGTGAATGATCGTGATCTCTGGAGTAGTCAATCACTAACAGAATGAAAAATTTAGTGTCATGGTAAGCTTATTATGCAAAAATGCCAATTTGTTAAGACGAGGAGAGGAAAAATACTTTACTTTTGACACAGTGTCTGATATTTACTCAAAAGACAATCTGGATAGCATCAACGGAAGGAAAAAAACATATCAAAATGATTGGGCTCGTCTATGATTACTTACTATTTTATTACTAACAGTATAGAGAAATAAAGAGTAAAATGACAAAAATGTAAATTAACATGTGACTTACGAGCAATATTTTTATGGCCATTTTTCGAATACAGAAGTAGCACTGTATTCGAAAAATGTTTAGAACCAACAACAATGTATATTTGGGGAATATTAAAAGCCAACCGGGGCCTAGTTCTAAGTAATCAAACGTTAGAACGTCATCTCACCTTTACAAGGCACCAGATTCAAATTTTCCAATAATGTCGAAGTACTGTGCCCAACTCGTTTCTTTGTCGAAATTAGTTTTAGATGTGGTTGACTAATGAGAAAGCGTGATGCAGAAAAAATAAACTTATAGCGATATATCAAATGAAACGTAACCATTATTTTCGGACTTACTTTAAAGGTTGTACAGTTTTCAGTCTCTTAGTTAAAATAACTGTGTTTATTTAACCAGGGTACTAAAGCGAAAATTGTACAAAGATGAACTTGAACCAAAATGGCCTGGGCCAGACAAATTTTGGGATTGGGACATGTGGATGCGAATAGATGACAATCGCAAAGGTCGTGAATGTATCATTCCAGATATATCTCGAACTTATCATTTTGGAGCTAAAGGACTTAACATGAATTCTTTCTTTCAAGATTTGTATTTTACAAAACATGCTCTGAATACAGCAACAAATATCAAGTTTGATGTAGATAAGGTCAGGAAAGATAACTACGAAAAAGAAATGGAACGTCTGGTACAGTAAGTAATTAAGTTTACGGTTTGATTTTTAACACAATTTAATACAGTTGCGGATGACTGAAAAAGAGACAAACAGACAGAAAGTCAGAAAGAAGGAGAGAGAAATTTAAAGAAGGCATTGAGTTGTTGACAAAGCGTCACACATACACACACACACAAACACACACACACACACACACACACTCTCTCTCTCTCTCTCTCTCTCTCTCTCTCTCTCTCTCTCTCTCTCTCTCTCTCTCTCTCTCTCTCTCTCTCTCTCTCTCTNTTTAAAGAAAGCATTCAGTTGTTGACAAAGCGTCACACATACACACAAACACACACACAAACACACAACACACACACACACACACACACACACACACACACACACTCTCTCTCTCTCTCTCTCTCTCTCTCTCTCTCTCTCTCTCTCTCTCTCTCTCTCTCTCTCTCGCAGAGGTTTGATCAATACATCCTAGACCTTATTTAGCTTGACAGTAAATAAAAATATTTTTAGTGATTCGGAAATAGTTTGGTGACATTAATCCTTACAGAAAATGTGTTGTATGACCTAATATTTGAGCTAGTAGAGCAGCATCATACAATACGGACGTCTGTTTGGACCATATCCTACTTGGTTTACAAATTCGATATTTTAATACCAAGGAAAGGTCTGGCTGATTACCAGAAGGATTGAGCAGCATCTTGAAAAATAAACTTGCTTTTATTTGTATTTGTATTTTTTGTTATCACGTTATGTTATTTGTGGTGTAATTAATTTTGAAGTTTGAAATAATAACACCAAATATATTGTGGTGTGAATGCAAGTTAAAATCGGGACAGTGATATCGATTTTAGATGTTAGATGATTCGTTTTTCAGTGCAAAAATTATTCTTACCAATAATCAATATTTTTTTTATTTATTAGCTAACTAAATAAATCAGCACACCTTTAATGAGAAGCTTAGATAGTAATGCATAGATTTCTACATTTTGTTTTCGGCTTTAAGGTTTAAATTGGTTTTAATATGTTAAAACCAACCCAGAAATCCTCCAAGAAAGGTGATAAAATTTCATGTAAAATAGTTTTATATTATCAACATCCAATTTATTTAGTTTCCTGTTTAGACCTCGTACTTACAAAAGCTAAAAATGTTGTAATGTCTGCAAATTATATATTGATTGTTGTATATATTTTTGTAACATTGTCACCTCGAATTTTTTTCTCATTTGTTCAGAAATGCCACTGTGTTGGACCATACTAAGATCCCCTGCAAACATAAAGATTTCGTGCCAAATACGAAAGGCAAAACATATGTAGTGTATATGCGAATGGATCATTTTGCAGACTGGCAAACATGGCTAAGCATTGCAAAGTGTTATAAATTATGGGATTTAGATGTAAGAGGATTTCACAAAAGTGCTTGGAGGTTCTGGTTAAAGCAGAATCATATACTATTAGTGGGTGTACCAACATCACCTTACTCGAAGTATAAGCCAAAAGACATTGTGCCACTTTTTATTCAAAAAGAGAAAACGAAGTAAAATGATATTACTTTTCCTATTCTTTAGTTATTTATGTTTTATCTTTAGCACAGATTGGAGAGACTAGACACTAGTGCTATTGAGGCATTTTAACAAGAAATCATAGTCGTGGAGATTTGGTTTGGTGTAAGGTACTAGTTTTCCAACATTTCCAGCCCCCCTTGTAAACAGACACCACAGTTGCAAAAGTAATGACGTAACAGGATTTGGCTAGCATTTTAAGGAAGATACAAAGAGAGGAGATGGAGACAATATTACGCTACACATAATATTCCATGTTGCTATTATAAGAAGCAAGTTCTGGGATTTTCAACGGCACAGGAGCAATTTTAGGTTTTGGACGACAAGGTAGTGATAAATAAATGTGAATATAAGAGTCACTGAGAGTTTAGCTTTGCATTTGTTGTCCAGTTCTGTGCAGAATTTTTTGATATAAAAAAATATCCATACCATAAGTGTTTTGAGAATTTACTACCCACCAGAAAGCATGAGTGACTTGCCTTGAGGTAAACATTTTAAAAGACTAATGGTTGTAGCTATATCAAGAAATCCATTTTGAACTTCTAAAACTAACCTATGTGACCATAATATTTCAGTTCCATCGTTGGTTATTATTATTTTTAGATTATTACACATCATGCCTCAGAGAGATTATTATGGAGTTCCGATTCAACAATTTAAAACTTTTTTTTTTTCACTTTGAAGAAAATTCACTTACTTTATCAAATGCTACCCCAAATGTTTTGTATCATATGGTCAAATTACGTCATTTAATTTTCGGCTTCAAACTACCAATGCTGCCTTTCATATTGTCAGATGTTTTCTGCACATTTTAATGTTTTTTATCACTTTCCAAAACATTTACCACCGGTATTCATTTGTTTCTGTAAGACGTATTTTCATCAATTTTGCCATTTGAAGCTTGTTACACAACAGTAGCCAGTAATAAAACTTTCATGGTACAGTTTGAAACATTGCATAGCTGTTGGAAGGGTAAGGAGTACAAGAATATATAGTATATGTAGCTCTATTTGTTACATTAAAATTTTTAATAACTTTTTTGTCATAGTATTAGGCTAATCAATTATCAAGTCATTATTCTATATATTAATTTATACTTAAAACAGGTACACGAGCACATGAAAAACCACTACAGTTTTGTTGCTACTTAATGTTTCATGTTTTTCTTGTGCTTATGTACTTATTTTAGCACTCAGTATTATCTTTAAATACATGGTGCACTCTACCGCAGAATTTTTGGCAGCATTCGTCAGTACCATAGGAATAACTGTCGCTGATGTTTTTCAAATTTTAAAGTTTACACCAGCCTTCAATTTTAGATTTTTGTTGGACTAGCCGTGAGAATTTAGAGAATTCTAATCTTTAAAAATAGGTTTCAATTTTCTTTGTTCTAAGTCGACTAAGCTTGAAACGAGCTTACTCCTTGATTGATATTTCACAGAGAACAGTTTTTGTACTCTATAGAGCTTAGTGGTACTGTGATTACTGCCGTAAGTTGCGAGGCAAGAGTAAAGCTTAATCCATTCAAGACTATTATGTCCTTCTTTCCAATTTCACATTGTTTTCAACAGACCATTGTTGACTGCAGGGCTTGATTTTCCTTTTTTCCGCAACGAGGGTAAACTCAAACATTGTCTATGTAGTTTAGTATCTGCATGGCGGTCGAATTTAAAAACAAAATAATTTCACGAAAACTAAACGGATTTGTGATGATGAATAATTTTTATTTGATTTTGAATCACTTGTCAATTTTAAACATCAATCTGTTTTCTTTCGATAATGCAGATAAGAATACATTTTGAGAAAAATAAACATCCGTATTTATTCACATTTGGTTGTACCTTATTTTCTCCAATTAACACCCCAGGGTGTTTGTATAATTTGGACTTTGGAGAGGGCGTTTATTGGAGAGGGTCATTTATTTGAAAAAAGAGAAACACGCTCGAAAAAGAAGTACTTTTATTTTTTACTCCAGAAATAAAAATCGAAATATCTCCAATTTTCATTATAAATATGCTCACCACTCCGATCGAGCAAATTATTGTCAGCTTTTGTATTCTACACGTCTGAATGGGTTGGCTCAATTACAAAAGGGTTATTGTTCAGAGTATATGGGTATATGCATTCATTAATACACGTAGTGGTTCTCGTAACATATTAGAACCAATCGAGCAGGCTTGGTCAACCGTGAAACAGTAAATTAAATGTGTAGTGGTGCAAACTAAAGGCTAGACATCCACCTTAAAATTTCGTTTTGTAACCTATAAATGGTTTATTCCAAACTACATCGGGTGCTTTGACATACTTAGTGCATTCGCATCATCCGCAGTGTCAATTTCCATTTTAATAATTTATGAAATGGTTCGGTCATTTGGCCTTTGAAGTTATCCCAAACCAAAAGTCTTTTTTTGAAGGTAAACATTCTTAAGTATTGTATAACGATTTCTTCATTCATCCAGTCATTTGCTGATGTCACTATAGATCAGTTTTTGAATCCTTCGTTTATACCTGCTGCTACTGGCTCAGCACCTTTAAAAACAACAATTGTTTTTAGCTTTGTAGCATCAGCTTTTCCAGACACGCATACGCTAAACCACACTTGTCAATTACCAGTAGATTCAAAATGCACATCCGCTGCACCAGTGGCATTAAAGGCTATGTTCCCAACTATGTTCGACCAAATAGCCCATTCATCGCTATTATGCAATATATTGAGAAGTTGGTTTTCATTTACCACTTTTGTACATGCAAAACTTGCTCTAAAATCATGTTCGCAAGTTGGGATTAGTCCTTTTGCACTATTCTTGCCCATCTTCGTAAAAAAGGGTTGCACAGGCCTGCCATTACTAGCAATAAATCCAGCTTCTGAGGCCTCATTATCAAAACATTTTTCATCCTCAGTTGTTTTGGCCTTAAATGTAATGAGCAATAATCATGTGGCATATTTGATGCTCATTAATATATTCACGTTAGAACTTCTTCATCTAGCGCAAGACCAAAGTTTTATTCTACCACCATCAAGCCTGATGCTTTTTCCCTTCATGGGTGTCACTTTCTCTCCCTTTTGAACCCATTCACGAACTCTATTGTGATCAACTTTGAAATTTTTTTATGCAGTGTAAAGGGAGTGCTCCTTACCGTACTTTTTTGGATTCAGTGCTGAAAATTTGTCTTTGTTCACTTTTGTGGGACATTGACTTGGTCGAGAATTCATTCGTTCGCTGTGCCCTGTCTTGTATCGCAAAAAAGCTTGCTTGTTATTTATTCTAAATTTTCAGCTTGTGGAACTCAAAGTGAACTTCGATTCGTATGGTACGCAACGTAATGACCTCTTAAGTTTGTTAATTTTGCGTTTTGAAACCGAAAAATCGATTCACAACACAACAGGCCTAGAATAATAACAAGAGCTCTTGGTGAAAGAAAATTTAAAGACATGCAATTCCTTATTTTAGATAATCGTGTGTTTTCAATAATTGGAGCCCTTTTATTGAGGAAACAGTCATAACTCACCCTGTAAAACCAAGAGAGGCGCTAGAATACGATAAAGTATGTAACTGACCTATGCAAGAAGAACAGCGATGTTTCCGGAGAATTGGTTGGTCATGCCCCAGTAAAGATAGCAAGTCTGTTATTTTTCCTTCAATCTAACACTAACAACTGTATAGAAGTTCATTGCTTGGAAAAAGAAAGCTCGAGGTCGGACTCGTAGTTCCAGCAAAGTACGCTGTCTTTACAAAGAACACAAACATATCCATGGTATTGGATAAAGAACTTGCCAAAACGGAAATGTTGTATGTCTTGTTTGGAGCTGAAGCAGCAAGAAAAAGAGTTCTATCGAATGCTTTCGGTGTACAATTTCGGGAATAAGTACGTTTAAGCATATTGATCTCGTCTGATCTTGCCCATTTATAAAGGAGTTCTTTTTTTTCTGAAGGTGTTTTATATTGTTTTAGGAAATACATCTCTGATAATATTCCAGTATAATACCGCACCACTTCTTCACAGATGATCTTAGAGGGGACTATTATTGGAAGAGGAGCGTTTTCGCCATTTTTTTAAAATTTCACGGGAAATTTATTGGAGAAAATACGGTTTAACAACCGGGCGCAAAAAAACTGGACATTTTTCAGTTAAAGTCCAGGTGTCATCATGCTAATCGAATAAAAATAGAACGAGCAAAGCTTGTGATACTTTTTGCTTTTGCCTTTCGCATTGTATTTGTGGTTGTAAGAGTGGCGAGCACTTTTTTTCTTCTGTTTGTGACTTTTATTAGATTTGGAGAATAATTTTGCGAATTGGGCAATGTAGCAGTGCTGTTTCACAAAATCCTATCTTTTTTTTAAATGTAAAAAGTTATTACTAATTGTTTTGTTCAGAAACTTTTTTTTAAAAAAAAACTTAAAAAAAGGTTATATATCTATTTTACACAAAAGCTGGTTTTAGGAAATTTTTGTCGTTTTACTAGGGAGTGCTTACACGACTTTTACAGGCCTTGCAAAAGCGTTTATAAGCTAGAAGGGAAATTATATCATTTGTTGGATAGCGAAATGTGTAAAAAATAAAGGAAGGACTGATATATAAACCTACATGCCTACATAATGCCATTAATGGTACATTTATTTTTAAGTAATTTTTTAAAATATCTTTCGCTGTAATCACTGCTTTTCCACATCCAAAACGGACACCATATGTATTTGCATAAGCATTAGCTTGTTGGAGTTTTTTCATTTCATTTATGACCTACAAAAGGATGGAGATCTGGACGATTCTGCTTCGTAGAAAAGGGAAATGAAAGAGGGAAAGCTACAGTTAAATACGATATTGAAATGCTAGAATAGATATAGGCTCCTATATTCGCTGATAATGCGTTACTCTGCATAAGCAGGGGATATTGAGAAATTATCCATCTTTGTACGGGGTACGTGGGTGCTCGGTGGTAGCACTGGAGTTTCATGCTAATTCAGTGCAGAGTAAAAAGAATCAGATGAAGAAAATACCACAAAATCTCAAGTCGTACAATTACTTTATTTTTTTTTGTTTTGAGAAACTTCAAAACAGCTTGTTGTAGAGGTATTCGTATATTTACCTGCAAAGACAAAGCTGAACCATATGAACAGGTACAAGGCCAAGGATTTGTAACTAAGGACTTATAACCAGTATTTTAGAGTATATTATGAAGAAACTGCAGCGGACAGCATTCATGCGACTTGCATGCACCCTGCCTAGCGCCATACGATGTTATCTTCATTATTTTTTAATCAGGAAATCATTAAAATTTGAAACACGAGAGAATGTAAACAGAATGTAAAACTGAAGGGAGTGTTCAATGGTACGAGTAGAATTTTTAAGCAGGTTTCTTGGCGGGTTATTCTTCTAGAGGTTAAAACATGCGGGTCAACCTGTCAAGTAATTTTTGTAGGGTTGCTGATATTGATGTAGCTAATAATAATTCAATTGTAATCAATTTTATTAATTCAGTAATCCATATTGTAATAGGCTGGTTTGATTACACATAATTTTGATATCTGGAAATGCCTTAGCTCTTAGGTAGATAAATTTTTATCGTGTAAAAAGGAAGATAAATTATTGGTTGTCTACAATTTCCCAGATCATCTGAGAGTATTTTCTCGCTGAAAGCGTTATGAGCGCATTTGCAAGTTTGCAGCATCTATATTTGATGATGGAACTTAATGTGATTGTTCACTGAACAACCCAGGATTTGTAAATCATAGATTTCTTGCTGGGTCATTCTTTTGGAGGTTACCGTAACTTAAAACGTGCGCGCGTTGCCAGTCAAATGAACTTTACAAGGTCGTTTATATGTATGTACCTGCTAAACGTTTAGGTGTAATCAATTTTATTATTTCATTAGTTCATTTTATATGGAGCTAGTTTGATTGCACATATATTTGATATCGTTGAAGTCTTAAATTTTTAAAATTTAAAACAAAGGGAATGTGATTGTTGTCCACATTTTTTCAGAACATTTCTCTGCAAGTGCTTTCTTTGCTGAAAGCGTTATGAGCGCTTTTGCAAATTTGCAGAATCTGCTCCTAATGATGGTAGTTTATGTAAGCGGTCGAATGAACGACTTGATGGTTTGTGAATCAGAAGTATTTTCTAATTTATTCCAAAGTGTCTTTTTATTTAGTATGCATGAAATTAAGAATCAGTTGGAATTAGTTTGTCACACAAAGAAGTTTCCTCTCATTGACTCGAACAAATCACGACATACCATTCGTAAAAGACATGTTATATCTTTTGCTCCATCTTTTTAAAATGTTAATTTCAGTTTTGAAATCTAAATATTTTTCCTTGTGCAAACAGTTTTAGAGAAAGAGTCAAAACGACGAGTTTCATTGTCATTGTGTTAATAGTAAATTTCGAATTTTAACATTGAATTTTTTAAATCTTTGAGTGTAATAGTTGAAGGGCCTGCCGTATGGGAATTCTAGGATCGACTTCCACCCATCTTCTTCTGAAGTATTACAACCATTTTTTTCCCGTCAAAAGTAATAGTTTACTGACTTTGCTCATGTTTTCGGAGATAGACTTAGAAGCGAGAAGATGTCAATAAATAAAATGACTAGAATCAAATGAAAAAGTAATCAACACTACCAAAGTGGCCTTCAGCCCTGCTTAAATGAAAGAAAAAAATAAAAATAAAACAAAATTAACACGTTTTCACGAAAATTGGAGAAAATGTATGAAACCATGGAAGTTACTATATTGAATCTTACATTGTAATATTAGTGTCGTTTGTATATAGATTGCAGTTTTATCCCAGATTGGGTCAATTGTTATTTTTAATTTTTACTCTTGACAGAACGAAATGAAATAAAAACTCAATTTGAACTATTAATTTTGGCCTTTACAGTTAAACCAAGAAAAAGCCAAAAGACCAGAATATCCACTTTGATCCCAACAAATATTTATTCGAAAAGTTTTTCTGTAATTGAAATTGGTACGAACAATTACTATATTTCTTTAGGTTTTTCTTAAGGAATCCAGAATATCTGTAAATTCATGTCGAAGCTGCATATTTTGGTGTTTTTCTTAATTTATTTAAATTTGATATTTCTACTCAAAGGGCCATGTTATTTCGAGGTAAGTACTACGCTGTCAGTTATAAAAGGACGCGGGAACCCGAGTTCGACTCCTTTGCAACCTTACTGCCATATATATTGAAATACTCATTGGCTAATGACTTATATGGAGCATCTTTCATGTGATTGACGATAGCTACACAGTTTAGTTACATGATGCCAAGTTGAAGTGATATGCTAGACATTTCCTTAAAAACTTCTCTTATTATGAAATATTAATTACTTTCGGAGATGGAATATCTATTTGCTGATAAGTAATCTTGAAAGTAGGTAACAGCAAGTTGAGATGCCCGTTGCCACGTCTTTATATGGAGAACACCTTTCTGGGCATATGTACGATAACCAGCAAAGCAGTCTTTTAAATAAAGACCAGCTTGATATTAATGCCAGTTCCTTTTTGTTTCTCAAAGCCCTCAAAACTGCACCAGTGCTCTAATTACCAATAGTATTACAGCAACCTTCATGTTCCAAAGCCTCCAACTCTCCTCCCTCAATAGCTGGTACTTAAATCTTTTACAGTCCTTTGCCACTCACCTTGTATCTTCTGGGATAGCCACGGCTACGATCGTGATCACCTTCCCTATTCTGTGAACAGAAACCAAACTTCCAGCTTCAATAACCTGAGACAATTCCTGTGAGTTGCTGACTCCCTACAGGAGTTTAAAATCTTCATTTTGAACATCACTCGGGAGGGGGGGGGGTATTAGTCGTACAACTGCACTGCCCTTTCCAAACCGGCCTCAGGACATAATTGCCAGTGTATGTACTTTGCTACGTGCGTACGCATGTACTTTTTTAGACACGTTTGCAATAGTCCTTGACTAGATGGTTTGTAATTTCTCCCTTTTTCACCACATCTATTACAAAATGGGGACTCGTAACTTTAAAAATTTAATTTGATGTAGTTAGTTCTCACACACTGCTACTAACCATTGTATACAAAAGGCTCTGTGTATCCTTTCACATTGCCTTCACTTTCCTTTTGACAAAATGACCATGCAACTTTTTTTTAAGTCACCGATTTCTTTTTATTTTGCTTCAGTTCTCTAGTTCACTCGAGCACATCACCGTATTCTTTTTTGTTCATCCTTGTATATCGAGCAAGATTATTTTCTTCTGACCGTGCACATAATTCATATTCCTCTTACCCTGCCTTTCCATATGAACTCTAGACATGGCACTTCTCGTAGCAATTATTATGTATCGTGTAACGAAAGATACTCGGCACATATATTTTACAATAATGAGTGGATGTATATCCATGGCCAGATTCTTTAGCTAACAATATTTGGTGGCTAATTCATCCAAGTAATCCAGACAGTACTTTTCTTTAAATTGTTTCCCTTTCCCATAACGCTGTCTTGCATTTCTTTTGCAAGTTTAACTATAATCTTTTCATCAAATAGTTCTTTTGTCGCATTTTTCAATTCTTTCATTGCACCGCCACAACATCCAATCACTACTGGAATAACTTTAACCTTGAACCCATGCCTTCTTTCTCGTAATTCGAAACATAATTGTTGATATATCATTATCTTTTCGTTTCTCTTTGCCTTTTTGTTTCGTTCTCCAGGGCAAGCTGTATCCACAATGTATATTTCCTTTTTTATCTCGTCTTTCAAAGTCATGTCTGGTCTTCTTGCTGTACATTGTATCCTCATTTGATGTTCCCATTCCCACAAGACTTTTGCCATTCTTTTCAAACACGTGTCCTTTTACCCATCTATCTATCTATCTATCTATCTATCTATCTATCTATCTATCTATCTATCTATCTATCTATCTATCTACCTATCTATTTATCTATTATTATTATTATTATTATTATTACCTTGAGTACTTTAGAACATACTGCAATGATGGCACATGTAATAAACAAGACTCGCACTAATCAACGCTCCCTAGTCATTACTCTTTTAGACCTAAAAATGCTTTTAGTGAAGTTAACCATACCCTAATAACATCTGTTCTTGATCACCATCACATTCCTGGCAAAGTAATGTCTTTTATCACCAGTCTTTACACTGAATTTAAAACAGCGTTTATCACTGATAATTTACAACTNATATCATTATCTTTTCGTTTCTCTTTGCCTTTTTGTTTCGTTCTCCAGGGCAAGCTGTATCCACAATGTATATTTCCTTTTTTATCTCGTCTTTCAAAGTCATGTCTGGTCTTCTTGCTGTACATTGTATCCTCATTTGATGTTCCCATTCCCACAAGACTTTTGCCATTCTTTTCAAACACGTGTCCTTTTACCCATCTATCTATCTATCTATCTATCTATCTATCTATCTATCTATCTATCTATCTATCTATCTATCTATCTATCTATCTATCTATCTATCTATCTATCTATCTACCTATCTATTTATCTATTATTATTATTATTATTATTATTATTATTACCTTGAGTACTTTAGAACATACTGCAATGATGGCACATGTAATAAACAAGACTCGCACTAATCAACGCTCCCTAGTCATTACTCTTTTAGACCTAAAAATGCTTTTGGTGAAGTTAACCATACCCTAATAACATCTGTTCTTGATCACCATCACATTCCTGGCAAAGTAATGTCTTTTATCACCAGTCTTTACACTGAATTTAAAACAGCGTTTATCACTGATAATTTACAACTGAATTCCATAACAGTTCGTCGTGGGCTTTTGCAGGGAGATTGTCTAAGTCCACTTCTCTTTAATATGTGTTTTAACACATTCATTAAATATATCAGGGCTGAAAAATACAACCAACTTGGTTTTCGACCTCACGATAAGAACGACCGCATGTTCAATCCTGTACACTGCTTTTAGTTCCCAGATGACGTTGCAGTCATTACAAGAGAGAACCAGGTTCTTTTAAACTGTTTTACTCGGTGGTGTCAATGGGCCAACATGATCATAAGCGTTGATAAATGTGCCACATTCGGAATCAAAAAATTCACTACAAGATCTCTTCAATTTTAGCCTAAACGTTTTGTTAATAATAAGATGTTTTGAAAGCTGTGCAGACAGAACACAGTTTAGAAAGTCATCTTACTACTCAAGGTATCATTCTCTCATTTCTGTTTGACAATGCACCTTCAAAAAAAGTTTTGGTCTGAAGTTCAAAAAAAGCTGCCCCAAAATATCTTCAGCTTTACCATTCGTCATTTGAACAACACCCTTGCAACTCTGAAAAATCTATCTAAATGGAACCTCAGTCTATCTTCTTCTTGCTCTTCCTGCTTTGAACCAGAAACCCTTGTTCATTTTGTCACCGGCTGTAAAACGTGCCTTCAGGAAGGTCGATATACTTGGCGACACAACTCAGCATTACAGTTTTAGCAGGTTTTCTCAAATGTCTTGAAGGCTGTACAGTATATGCTGATATTTGTGGATTCTTATCGCTATGTATTATAACTGGAGATACCTTTTGACCTGATTTGCTGTTAATTGACGGTGGGGTATGAAACAAACCTGGATAAAAATGTTACTCGCAAATATGAAAAATATCGTTCTTTGATTCATGATTTGCATTCCAGATTTTCGAAAGTTAGCTTCGGAAGTCTTTCCATTAGCTCTTTAGGTATATTTGGTCAATCTTGTACTACTTTCAGTGAAATGTACAACGCTTTGAACATCGACAACAAACACGAGCACTTACTTACAACCAAACTTTCTAATATAATCATTCGCAGCATATACTACATATTCTGTCGTAGAAACAAACCATAGACAAACCTGAACTTACTTACTTACTTATGCTCTTCGAGCCATGGGCGGCTCATAAGGCTTGAGAATATCCTCCTCCATCTCTCTCTCTCTCTGTCTTTGGCTATGTTCCTAACTTTGTTCCATGTTTGTCATCCCAAATCGTTTCTTTCGGCTTCCGCACTCCTCCTCCATGTTGTTCGTGGGCTTCCTCTCTTTCTTTTTCCCTCTGGTGTCCTTATTAAGGCTCTCTACAGCTATCATTTCTCTCAGAGTATGTCCAATCCATCTCCATCATCCTGCACCTTTATGATCTCCCCTACTAGACTGATCTTCGTTCTAAGGTAGAGCTCGTTGTTTGAGATTTTTGTTGATATCATTTTCATTTAATTTCCACATCTCTCATCCATAGAGTAGTACGGACATTACGTTGCTGTTATACACTCGAATCTTAGTCTTACTATAGTATTGGTTTGACTTCCAGAGTGGGTTAAGCATGGCAAACGCATTTCTTGCTAGACTTAGCTCATGTGTGATATCTTAAGTGGATCCTCCTGTTTTGTTTATTATAGCACCTAGGTATGTGAAGCTGTCCACGTCTTCAACACTTCTGCCCTTGATCTCGATTGGGCAGTTTTCCTTTTGATTTAGTCTCAGCACTTTGGTCTTGTCTCTGTTGATTTTTAGACCGATGTTTTCAGCATATTTACATAGCTTTTCAGTTTTTCCTGCATATGTTGGTGTTTGCTGGAAAGGAGGGCGATATCGTCTTCAAGCTGGGTGGTAAACTTCCATCTTATTCCTGTTTTCTTTGCCATTGTTGCTTTCCTCATGATCCAATCTATAGTAATAATGAAGAGGAAGCCTGACAACACACAGCCTTGTTGAACTCCAGTGTTTACAGAGAGCCACTCTGACGTCTGCCCGTTGTTAATGACGCAATTACTACTTCCTCTGCACATTTCCTTTATGATCTCTATGAAGAGATCTGGAACTCCAGAAAACTTCAGAATCTTCCAGAGCTTCTCTCTGTCGAAGCTATCGAAAGCTTTACGGAAGTCAATAACGTAAATGTACAGTGATGCTTACCATTCAATGCACTTTTCGACAATATTTCAAAGTATGAAAATCTGCTCAGCTGTCCCATGTCCTTTTCTATATGCTGCCTGCTCATTTCTCAGCTTTTCTTCTGCTCCTTTCCTGATTCTTTCTAAAACAACTCTGCCGAAGACTTTCCCAGGTATGGAGAGCAGGGATATTCCTCTACTATTGTCGCATTTGGTAAGGTCACCTTTCTTTGGTATTTTAGCTATCATTGATTTCTTCCAGTCACTTGGCATATTGATGTTCTCTCTCACTTTTTCGAACATGTGTAGTAATCTCTTGTATGTAATCTTGCTTCCAGCTTTTAACATTTCTCCGCTGATGTTATCTACTCCTGGTGCTTTATTGCTCTTCAACTTTTTTACTGCTATCTTCACTTCCTCTTCTGTGAAGGGCCCTGTGTTGATTTCTTCGATGGTTTCGACATTACCGCTCTCAAACTCATCTTCCTCTACATTTTTGTCACATTCATTCTCAACATTTAATA
>RDPX01000006.1:6610975-6665205 GCA_003991215.1 Morbakka virulenta | reverse complement strand
ACCTGTGCATGTTGAAACAAATAATCGCTAAACTATTTTATTTCTTCACCCGAAATTCCATACGTTTCCATCTTAGTACTTAAAACGCTGTCCAATTGTGTCGAATGTATGTGAAAGGCCCATGAAAACAGCTTCTACAAGGTTGCCGTTGTCGACAAAGTCGTGGATGCCATGAATAAAATTGGTTGCCGCCATTTGGGTTGACCGCCTTGTATTGAGACTCGCATAGCAATTTGTTGATTTCCAGATAGTCGATGAGATGTTCATATACACCTTTCTCCAGCATTAGACAGCACTGGCAAAATTGACATTGGACGATAATTGACTGGATTTTAAGAATCTCCCAATTTATGAATTGGTGTTACTCTAGCTCGCTTCCATGAGTTTAGCACAGTAGACAACGACAAAACATATTATGTGAGTTAGTATTTTAGCAGTTTCATCAGCCGAATCCTTCAATAAGCCGGACGGTAAATTATTAAGATCAGTTGAGTTACCTTGTTTCAGACGTTCAAGTTTCCACTCGAGAAAAACAAAAGAAACAAAGTTGAATTTGAACGATACTTTTGTTCTAGAATAAAGTGTTTCTGGCATTTTCCATATATAATTAATGCGATGCTTGTAGCTTTCAGCTTGGTGACAGAGTTTGCTCAGTATTCTTCAAACAAGGTAGTCTATTGTTTGGATGACTTAGTTTTAATAGAAACGTGTTGGAAAGACTTCGTTGAGAAAATCGTTTTAATAGCGTTCCGAAAAGCTTTAGTTTTAGGTCGGTTTTCAGTCACCAAATTTCTATGATAGGTCCTTTCAGCAGCAAGTGACCAGTAGTTACCAGTACAACCTGTTGCATGGTCGAGTGGTCAGAGACTACACTGGCTCCACCACCAGGTTCCAAATCTGGTAAGGAAGGTGGCTAGCAACCAAGTAGGAATGAAAACAAGACCTATCAAAGGGTGAATGAACTTGCTAGCTACTGCGTGCTACCGCATAGCCACATTGAATGTCAGGACACTACACCAAGTAGAAAAGGTGGAAAACGTTGTGAGAAATGATGAGAGTAAAGATTGACATTATAGGACTGAGGGAGGTTAGATGGTTACAATCGGAAAAAATAAAGTTACAGAAGAACAGCGTATTCTTACACTTAGAACCAGATATAGAACACATTCATGGTATTGTAGTCATATTAGGATCAAACATAGCAGATTGGCTATTTGGCTACTGGGCTGTTTCCGATCGAATAACTGTGATAAAATTGAAAGGAAGCCCATTCAACACCACCATCACTTAAGTGTACGTACCAACATCCAACAGCAATGAGGAAGACATTGAAAACTTTTATGCAGACCTAGATAAAGCCATGTCATAATGCAAATCTGAAGAAATGCTGCTTGTCATAAAACCTAAATGCAAAAGTTGATGAAGGTAGTCAATCAAGTGTTGCAGGAATACATGGACTAGGCAACCGAAATATCTTGGAGATATCTGGGTTCAGTGGTGTGAAGGAAATAACCAGGTGATCACTAATACGTAATTTCAAGATCACTCCAGACATATATGAACATGGAGAAGCCAAAGTGATTGCTCAAGAAACCAGATCGATTTCATAGCAATCAATAAGAGATTCAGATATGCTGTCACACAAGCGAAGGGCTATCCAGGTGCAGATTGCAACTATTAGTTTACCTCTGAGAAGCTGAAACTGAAGAAACTGAAACGACTAAAGAAGATGACAGGGCAAGACCTAGACTAACTGAAATCCAATGATGTGAAAAGGGCTTTTCAAAAACAGGTTAAACTCCACATAAAAAACAACAAGGAGAAGAACAGAGCGTTAGATAACTATGAGCAAATTTCTTCGTCAATTAGCAAAGCTACTGAAGAAATCATACCTCCTGTAATACAAAGGAAGAAGCAGGAATGGATGACGGACGAGATTTTGGAACTGATGGACTAAGCGTAGAACAGGAAAGCAAGGGTCAGAAGAACATGGGAGAGTAAACAGGGAGGTGCGTAGAAAATGTCGGCAAGCAAAGGAGTGTTTGTATATGAATCAGTACGAAGAATTGGAGCGAATGGGTTAGAAAAACCTACAAAAGTTGCATGACATGTTGCGACAGGTAAACTCAAGTAAAAAGAGTGTAACACCTAGCTTCTTTGGAGCAAAGGATAGAAGTATTTTTGGTTAATCAAGAGAAAATGTTTCATTAATAGAAGGAGTATGTGGAAGAATTGTTTGCTGATAACAGAGGAAAAAGAAATATTTCCCAGAAACAAGGGGGCATTCAGATATTAAAAATGGAAATAAAAAAGGCTGCAAAGAACGTAAAAAGAGGTAAAGCTGGTGGCCCGGATGGGATTATGGCAGAAACAATCTTGGCACTAGAAGAGTTAAGATAGAACAAATAACAAGGTTAGCAAATAAAATCTATGAGGAAGGTCATTTTCCAGAGATGATATGCAGATCTATCTTTATCACTCTGCTCAAGAAAACGGGGGCTACGAAATATAAGTTTTTTCAAAATGATCAGTTTAATGAGCCAACTAACAAAGCTGATTCTTACTGTCTTTCTAGATAGTATGCGGGGTCGAACAGTTGGAGAGGTAGCAGGAGAATAGAATGGATTTACAGTCGATAAGGGCACACGAAATGCTACCTTCGTACTAAAAATATTAACAGAGAAAGCAGGTAGTATGCAAAAAGAAGCACATGTTTGTTTCATTTTGTTTCATTGGCTATGTGAAAACCTTTGATCGAAATAGACGCGAGCCTTTGTTTGAAATCCTGAGAACATAGATCTGGTTGGACAGGATATTGAACTGTTGAAAAACTTATACAAGGAACAAAAGGCAGCTGTGGAACTCAATGGCGAAGTTAGTGAGTATATCGAAATGAGGAGAGGAGTGAGGCAAATGTATACTACCTGTTTTCAATTCACACGGAAATGATCGTGCAAAACATTAAGGGCATGACAGGAATATATGTCGGTGGAATAAATATTAACAACATCAGATATGCAGATGACAAAGTGTTGATAGCAGACAGTGAAGAAAAGCTGCAAATTATTGCTGATACAGTGGTAAAAGAAAGCGTGAAGAAAGGTTTGGAGGTAAACAGATAAAAGTCATTTGTGATAGTATTTTCAAAGAAGAAGCAGACAAGGTGCAGCATCGTGGTTAAGGGCTAAGAGCTGGAAAAAAATTGAACAATTTGCTTTTTTGTGTAGTATGGATTCAGCAGAAACCAGATCAGAGGTATAAATGATGCGAAGAATTGGAATTGCGAAAACAAACTTCAATAAGTTAGAGAAGCTTCTACGCTCAAGTAGTGTGTTGATCGAAACCAGAATTAGGCTACTTAAATGCTACGTTTGGTGGTGTCTGCTATGTGATTGCGAGAGTTGTACTATTACTGAAAATCCTGAAGATAGGATTAGAACAGCAGTAATGTGGTTTCTATGGAGAATGTTGAGGGTATCTAGGACAGACAAGATAACCAATATGAACGTTCTGCGTAAGTCAGGAATCGTGAACAGGCAGGACATGTAACGAGGAAGAAAAGGCTTGAAGAGGTTGTGCTGACTGGCAGTCGAGAAGAAAAAAGATCAAGGGGAAGACAGCGAACTACGTACTAGGCATGGTTAGAAAGTGCAACTGGTTGAAGACCAAATGTGTTCACTCGGGGTCTGAAGGACCGCAAAGAGAAAGATATTATGGCTACCGCGTAGGTCAGAATTCTAGCACGGCACCCAGATTGATTGATTGACAAAACCAAAAGTGTCAATGGTCTGTTTCATTTAAATGTTCTCATTTCACTTAAGGTGATTTTTTCATTTAAATCGAGTCAGAAAAAGAGCTACAAGAGATACTAGACAAAGTGGTTAAATTCAGCAAAAGGAAAGGGCTTAAACTGTAAGAGGGCAGAACGTATGATAATTAGTAAACAAAAGACAATCAAACAGTGTAAGATACTGATTGGGGACTTCCTAATAAATCAGGTACAGAATTTTAATTAACTTGGCAGCATGATAACTGAAAATGGCAAATCTGACCAAGAAATTAGAAGACGAATAGGAATGGCAAAAGCGGCATTTGAGAAACTAAACAGAATAAAAAAGAACTACGACATTTCTACGATGACCTAGATCAGAATGTGTTTTCCATCCTCACATACAGTCACTACCAAAAGTTTAAGACCACTCATGGAAATACGTAGATTTCTCGGTATGAGATTGTATTGCTTCATCCTACTGTTGAGATTGTATCATACTAATTGTTTGCGCTCTGGTCGCTCATTACACGTTCTTCTTTAACACTGTGGACATCTGAATCGATTTTACTTTAAATTTTTTTTCACTTTTTATACTTCTTATTGCTACAGAAATGGGTCGAAAAAAGTCCCTCGGTGAAGTTCAAAGAGGTCAAATTGTTGCTCTGCATAGAGAAGGACTATCTGAAAGGAATATTTCTATGAAATTGAAAGTCAGCAAAACTGCAGTCCACCAAGCAGATAAAAAGTATCAGCAGTATGGCTGCTACAAAGACTTACATCGGAGTGGAAGGCCAAGAAAAACCACTGTAAGAGATGACCACCTGATGAAAAGGATAGTTACGAGGTCACCAATGAGTTCCATCAACAAAATTCGAGCTAATTTGGTGGAAAGAGGTGTGAGTGTAAGTCGCATGACTGTTTCCAGACGTCTTTCACACGAATTCGGTCTAAAATCCTACAAGCCTGCCAGAAAACCACGCCTGACACCGGTAATGAAGGCAAAACGATTAGCCTTCGCTAAGAAGTACCAGAACTGGACACCAGCACAGTGGGGTAAAGTCATGTTCTCGGACGAGTCCACTCTACAGCAGTTTGTGGTGAGGAAACGACATGTTCGCCGGCCACCTGGAACGAGATTCAATGAAAAATACACGATTTCTTCGATGAAACACCCTCCAAGTCAAATGATATGGGGTGCAATTTCGGAAAATGGAGTTGCTGGGTTGTATTTTTTGCCATCTGGAACAACTATGAATGGTCTGCGGTACGTTGAATTGCTGTCGGATAAGCTAAAAATTCACATGGACATACATAAATGTACTATATTCATGCAGGACGGTGCCCCTTGTCACCGATCAAAAGTTGCTATGACTTTTCTGACTGAGAACAGGATTCATGTTCTGGATTGGCCGGGCAACAGCCCTGACCTGAATCCAATAGAGAATCTGTGGACGGAAATGAAAGATAAAGTTTCCCAGAAACAGCCATCAAGTGCTAAGGACCTTGTGGAAGCGATAAAAGAAGTGTGGGTGAAAGAAATCTCGCAGGAATACTGCAGAAATCTAGTACACAGTATGCCAAGACGCCTGCAGGCAATAATTAAAAGTGGCGGTGGACCCACCAAATACTGAATATCAAGGAAACAACTATCAATATGGATGCAAATTTAATCAAAAGATACTAAAAAATATGACATTTGTGTGTAAAGGAAATATTATCCACAATAAATCAGTTTTAATATAGATATATAATCAGTTGTGTCATTTCAGAGTCAAAATTAACGGTGGTCTTAAACGTTTGGTAGTGACTGTATGGCAGCAAATCCTGGACCCTGTCGCAAAGTATGGAGAAACGAATAGAAGCAGCGGAGATGTGGTTTCTCAAGACAATAATGAGAAAATTTTGGTCAGAAAAATTAACAAATCAGGAAGTGTTGGAGAGAGCAGGAACAAAGCGTTTTCTTCTAGTTGAAATTTTTGGGACCTATAATGCGGAGGAGAGCGCTAAAACATCTTATTGTGATAGGCAATATCAACGGAAAACGAAGCAGGGTCAGACAAAGAATAACATACATAGTAAGCATAAGTAGACGGACAAATGTAACGGAGCGAGAACTGATAATAGCCACAAAGGACCAAAAGAGGTGGAAGTTGATGATCGTCAACGTCCCAGCAGGACCATGTCACCTGAAGAAAGAAAGCGAAAAGGAGAGAGAGAGGGATGGAGAGAGAGAGAGAGAGAGAGAGAGAGACACACACACACACACACACACACACACACACAGAAATCTCTCATGATAATATGTTCTTTTGATTTGTTAATTGCTTGACACAGGCTCACTGAAATCATCATTCAAACTGTTTGGAAAATATTTTGAGATTTCTGGAGGGCGATATCAATACCTTTCACCTTTCACAGTGTTCTGATTTTCATCTCAAAAACAACAAAACTGTCCCAACCACTGAATACATCTGCCTCAGAAACAGTAAAATAGTCAGCGATTGAGTGCCTTTCAAAATCCGTTTATTACCAGCTGCACGTTAAGGATAAAAAAATTCCAAGTGATTTTCAAGGACATTCAATTCAAAACCCATACAAAGCTATTGGTGAAATTACTATTACCAAACAAAAGCTTTTCTGTTCATTGATGCCTCCTCTCCCAGCACCTAATATATCGGGTTTTATTTTTATTCATGCCTGATGCAAAATTTTCCATACCTAATTTATTCAATCCTGCAACTAAACATTGAAGGTATAACACTAAAATTAGAAACTTGATAAAAGGCGTCCATAATTTTTCTTCCACTTCAATAAATTAAGGTATATGATTTTTTTTGAGAGAATCGGTTTTCAATTCTGTATTGAAAATATGTAATCAGTTGGATAAAGAAATGTAATACTCACTCTGAGATAGAAATGAAAAAGGTATATCAATTGAGTGGTGTGAGTCAAATATTAATCAAATATTATTTCTAAACTTTACCTGTACTCAGTCTTATGTAAACCCTCGAAACAAAGTTAGACCAAGAACTTGTATGACTCACTATTAATAGCATAATTCCAGGATTTTAATGATATAGAGAAAAAGATATATTTCTACCTCCTTTACAGTTAAAATTTGGTGTTTCACAACTGACCAATATAGCTAAACAATGGACAAGTACTGGAGTATATACAAATAAATATATAGTTTCAAGTTATTTTGGCCACATAAAAATTATGTGTAAAATAGTAAGTGATATTTCTTTCTTATTCTTACCCAAATATATCTCAATAAAATAGGTCATCTTCATGATACAAACCAAATTAATATATAAAAGAATTCGAATATGAAAAAAACCTTCAAATTTATCCAACTCTCCGATGCGAAATTAATAATTAAAATAAGTTGATATACTATATAAAACAATTCTCAGCTAAATTATGCTCAGTACTAACACTGACACAAGTATTGATTATACAACGATAAGAGTACAAGTGATGACGATATAGCTGTAAAACAAATTGGCAAGGACAATCGTAGAAAAGAAACAAAACTAGATGGTACTTCATTGGTGTGTTTTTTTCTCTCGCTTGTGTACTAAGAAAATACATAAAAACCAACAAAGTATCCCACTTGTAACAAAGGAAAATTTTAGAAGTAGTACATCTCACTTCGAAGTATAAGGATGTACCACCCAGCACTAATGCACTTACTAACCTTGGAGTTGATAAAAACAGTGATCGGGTCGTATAGCAAAAAGCTTCTCGGTTTTTTGGCTAAGATCAAGTGTGTGGCTTCGGCTATAGAGCACAACCATGCAAGACAGGTGGTCTCGAGATGCTTGATCACTGGTTGTAGACCAACACAAGAGGAAGGGGCTTCCCACGGAGGGGCGATCAGTATGTCTTGCATTTTATGTTGCCTTGCGTGGTTTCTATCCCATTTTTTCTTGATCTGTTGCTTCATTTCGGGTCTTTCATAAATGGGAATCTGTGAAAGACAAAAATGGGTCCACTGTTTACCAGCGATATCATCAATGAAAGACCCAGCCGGGTAAAAGCTGGGATACTATTAGATACCATACACGAGGTTTCCCTGTTGGAGCCTTAATGATGTTCCTGAAAGCGCTTGGTCCAATTTGTTCATCCCTCTAACTACTGGCTTTGTACATGTTTTTGCATAGAGAACTTGAGGAAGAATGGAAAACAGTAAATGTTTAAGAAATACATAGAAAAAACAATAAAAATCTATTCTTCTGCACTTAAATGGACTTTTATGATTTTTAAGAATACTTGTACTTGCTTGAAGAGTTATGATCTCCCCTTGTTGATAAATTAAGATCTGCATTTATCTTCTTGTCTTACTTATATATATTTTGTAACTTTTAGAATTTATAGAATATACTTGACTTCAAGTCTGGGAGTAGAGTAAAATTCTGATCATTTAAAAGTCAATACTTTCATTATGAACTGATATTAACAATAAAAAACCAACAAAAACAACACTAGGGTGGCACTGCCTAATACTTCAGCTAGTATTTCATATTTTCTACATTTTCTATGATTTCAAAAGTAAGAGAAAGCAGTTTTCCCTAATTATTGTCCTGTAAATTCTAAAACAAACATTACATTTTTCTTAAATGTTGTTGCTTGATAAAAAAATATAAATTTCGAAAAGGTGTCAATGATCTCTAACTTTAAGGGTGTCTTGAAAAAAGCGAGAAAAATGTCGTGTACAAACGAAAACTTCTAGGAGAGTAGAGAAAAATTGAGCAGTTATTCTTTAGTAATATGTTAGAAATATGTGTGATTATATTAATAGTACAATGCCAATGAGGAGTATTACAAACATATCATTATATATATAATATACTTATAATCATAATATAATGACTGGAATTAGCTTGGACAACTCCATGTGTTTATTTATCTTGCTGAATTTGAAAGGTATTTTCTTTCCTTTTTTTGCCCCCCTTTTAAAGCTTACCATTACAATATTTACCATCCCCAATTGTAACACAGTTTAAACGTTAGCTGGTATTCTAAACACATACACATCCAGGTATATATATATATATATATATATATATATATATATATATACATATATATATATATATGTATGTAGAGAGAGAGAGAGAGAGAGAGAGAGAGAAGAAAGAAAGAAAGAGAGAATTACATACACAAAATAATGCCTGGATCTTTTATTTTAATCTTGTTATGTATCACTTTCTCCACAAAAAACCTGAAATTTATACCTTAACCAAATTTTTTCATTAAATGTCAAAGGACAAAATGACATCTTAAAAAGAAGAAAAATACCGGGTGTTTTCCCTTTTAAAATTTTTTCTCTTTGATAATTTTTGCTAATAACTTAATCGTTACTACAGACAATAAAATGAAAATTTCCAGAAAAATTTTCAAGTTTCTTTACGCATGGGTTGAATGCCTCACATCCTAGAAAAAGAAAAATAACACAAAAACAAATTTCTTAGTACTTGGACATTTCGAAATTTATTAAATGTAATACTTACAAAATGCACAATCATTAATCTGTACCCATAAAATATAGCCTAAATACAATCCATTTTTAAAAGATTAGGTCCATGAAAAATCATTGCTAACAAATCACTGCGAACAAAACACTGGAAACCAAAATCCTGCACTGCGAAAAGTTAAATGGCAACTGGCATTATTGCAATTTTAAGAAATACGTCAATGAAGAATAGCTGAGGCAACCATCTCCCACCTCCTTTTATCAATGGTTGTTTGCAGTAGCAAAAGGTAAAAACACTGTAAGTATGTAGCAGTTGACAACGTAGACAAACACAGACACAAACAAACACACTTATATTTTTCAAGCTTATGTAAAAGTAACGACATCAAAGTAAAATTAATACTTTTTTAATAAATAAGCATAAATAAAGAGCTTGACCAGAGAAAACTAACGAGTTCCATGAATAAGTTAAAATAAAAAAATTAGAACATTTGCAGTAGCAAAAGGAAAAGACTGAGAATTTAACACTTGGCAACATATGGAGAGACAGAAAGAAATTTTTGTACAGACACACTCTCAGGCTCACTTACAGCTAGTCGCCTAGGCACAAAATATAAATGCATAGCAATAACATATTTTCTATTTTAAGCTGGATTTAGCCCGATTTCTTGGACTTGAAAATTATAATTACAATTTAAGATAGTATTCAGATTCCTTATTTATTGCATAATCCATTTTAACAATAGCTGATAATTTTAATTTTCAGTATTGATAACTTTATGTAGGTACATTTGTACAAAATTTGGTAAAATTGCAGAAATTTTGTGTAAATGCAAAATTTTGAATTAATGCTGTCGTGCACTGAGTGCACTTTAGTACCACTGAGCTTATTAAATTTCGGACTTTCGTGTGCAGTGCTTATATTTTAAATAAATTTTAAATGGCTAAAAGTTATACAAAGCATAGTGCCACTAAATGTATGGAACTGTGAAGAAATGTCAGAAAAAAAAGAGGGAGGAGCTAAATTGAATAATTACAAGTGTTTTTATAATATTTTTTGCAAAAGATTCGTTTAAGACGACATAAACGAATTGTCTCCCTCATTTTTCATTTTTGACTCACAGGTTTCTTTCTCTTCGTCTATGCAACACTTTTCTTAAAAGAAGATTAAATATAATCTCCTTTGATATTTGAGATGTATAATTACCTTAATATCGTATCACACATACAGATGCACTACCAATGGCAAAACCAATCTTTGTAAGAGCCACTTAAGCTAGAAATATGAGATGATCTTTGAAAAACAGAACCCCTATAAAAATCTGATTCTTCTCCTAAAAGGTTACGTTAACGTTCATCAAGATGGCTCCTGTAATACTCATACTGGCACTTTCTCTGGGAACATTGGCAGAAGGCAAGGCTATTTATTATCTACTTTTTACCAGTATTTTTATCTAACAGTATGCTGTAAATGTTTATTGGAACCGTTACTGAATATGATATAATAGCTAATAAGTTACACTTCTTTTGAAATACTTTTTACAGTACATTCTTAAAGATATCGGGTTGAACTTTACTGCTATAAAGTTAACAATGTGAACTGGGAGCAAAGTCGTGCTTTTAAGATTCAATCTCTTGAAAATAAAATGTATTGAGATGGGTAGGGTGAGGGGGTATCTACTTGCTGTCTGCATTTTTTACCCCAAAAATAACGATTAGGAGTTTTTTTGAAGGTCGTTTTTGGTTACAGACCTAAGATATTTAAGTAACTTCTTTTACATTATGCTGTATCTGAGCATTTTCTTAATGTCTTCATATTTTCTTAGCCTTGCTCTCATTCCCAGTGCTTCGATTTCATTTTTTCCTACCTCTTTGTGATGTGGCAGTTAGTCTTGACATTTCTTGGCTGAATTCATAAATTTACCAGTAAAAACTACAAACAAAATTATGTTTAATAGTATATGTTTTTACATATCTACTCCAATATTTTGATTGTCCATGCCATTAATATAATGAAAATACACGATATTTCCATGTTACCATTTTAACATATTTTAATGTTCCGAACTCATTAAATCATTCAGTCCAAATGCTAGAAAAAAATATATATGTATTTATATATGCAAACATCGACGCTACAGATAGATATCGAGAGAGGAGGGGAAAAAATTAGAGGGATATTATTAATCAATAGATATTTGTCAGACAACAAGCATTTGCATTGATTAACTTTTTGTGTAAAAATCTTAATTAATTGATCATAAAGATATTGCCACTATTACTTTGTGGCATAACGAGCTAGAATCGGTTGAAATGTTAATATTTTTTCAAAACACAATATCAGAATCTAATTCGATATTTCAAGGTCAGCTGAAATATTCACCTTAACTTCAAGTCTGGTAGAAAAGTACGATCTTTATTTCAAATATCATTTGTCTCATTATTAATTGATTTTAACTATAAAAATCACCAACAAAAACAACTCACTTCAGCTGCGGTCAGTACTTAGCTAGATTTTGATTATTTCTCTGATGAGTCGTTTCATCATGAACGACTCCTTTTCCAAAGTTTCAGTACGTATAAAATGTATCTTCTCTTAGTCTTTTCTTTAGGTATTACTATGGGAAGTGTTTTAATGATCTTTCCTCTCTGGAATCACTTTAGTTTGTTTCTTCCTGTGTGACTTCTTTCTCTCAACATCGTCATTTTTACCAGTTTTGCTTCTTGTTGTAATAAGTCTTGCTGTGAATGTACTTTATTCCCTTGGACAATGAGGTGGTGGGACAATTATGCTTCTGAATGCTTTCCTACACCGTATGAATTAGATTAATTAAAAAGTCTAAAGTAAGTTCTTACCTGATTCTTGTCCTATGTCTTCACCTTTTTTTCTTCTTTTTAGTTTGATAAACTTAGTGGTTCTATGCCTTGTATGGCTTTTCATCATTAAAAAGTTTGTTTGGATAAAAAAGCAGCTGTTGAAGTACAGTGTAGCGCCTTTAAACAGCAGACCAGAAATCCACGAAATTTCTTAAATCGCGGTGGAAAGTCTTTTCTAAAATATTTTGTATCCACTATCAGGCACTCTAAACGCACCTTAAACAGTGTTGACTGTAACATCTTCCTGTGTATTGCGGATTAAGATACTTAATTAAGATCGCGTGAAAACGCAGGTAATGAATGTAATCCTGGTTAGGAAACTTCAAGGGGATATCTATACCGGACTTTCTTTATCATGGGAGTTCCATAAATAAACTTACAACAGAATTTGATTCTGAGTTTGTTTTATTCAAACATAGTATTCGAGTTATAGAGGCCGCCTTTGTATCTGATTTACACTTCACCATATTTTAAAGTTATTCCGCAGTAAACTCGTTTATCGTGATACTTAGCTTAAGCTGGGGGCCATCGAAAGAATACAAAAGGGTAAAACTTGCACCAAAGTAAACAGATATTTAATTATACCTACACCAACATTACGTGGATGGACCACAGATAAAAACAGAATAGGAATATTTCTTGATGAGCTTGATGAGGGTGGATTGAGACGTTAACGAGATCGAACAGCAAAGGAACCAGAATTAGACAAGGCAGTTTTTAATCCATTTTGTGAGACCAAGAACAATAGAATCCCTATATCTGGTATTTTAAGCACAAGCAATATACAAGGAAATTCACGGTCTTGATATAGACTCTGAGCTAAGAATTTCAAGTAGTTGGTTAAAAAGTTAGAAACAGTGGTACTGGATTTCTCAAGTAAAGATCAACTGCGAAATAAATTTCACAGACACTGTTGTAACAGAAGAGTAAATTCCCAGGTTTCCACAATTCATAGAAGAACAATAGCTAACAGGAAAGATGATTTACAAGGCTTCTGAGACAGACCTTTAATATGGAATACTGCCAGGTAGTTGTTTAGCTTTGAAGAAAGACAAGGCCGACAAAGAAGGCTACAAACAGGGAAAGGGCAGGCTGACGATGCTATTTTGCTGTAATAAGATGGGTCAACACAAGTTTACACCTTTTTGTATTAACAAGTATGATTCTCCAAGATGTTTCCACTGCACAAAGAACTCAACACTACTACTGGACTATACTCACAGCAAAACTGCCTGAATGACAACAGAAATTTTTGAATAGTGATTTCATAAGACATTACCCCTGATGTACGTAGGTACCTAAAAAGTAAGGGAATAGAACAGCGAGCATATCTACTCTGAGACAATAGCCCAGTCTATCCCCTGCAGAAACCTTGAACTCCAGAGTTGGCAAGATATGTGCTTATCATTTTGCAAAGAGCACGACCTTCAAGGTTGAACCCCTAGATCAAGTTACCATTTCATGTTCAAGACCAACTACATACGAGAATTGATTATGTTCATGGTGAAAGAAGACAAGAGCATCCCTGTGTTTCTAAAACTTTTTTTGGCATTAAAGAAGCACTTTGTTGGTCTTATATGGCATACTGAGCAGTCAAGCCCGAGGTGATCCAAAACTGCAGGACTTAAGCCCTCGGAGGCCCTATCACATAAAACACTACCAATGTTGCAGAAGACAAAGGTTAAGGCTTCTTGGGCTTCAGCCCTAGAGAGGTACAGGAGGCAGAACAGAAGCTGATGAAAACTTTCCACTACAGTGTCATTGTACAAGGAATCTATGTAGCATTGGTCACCAAGTGCGACATCCAAACAGCGTTCCGTCTTAGGTCAAGAAAGTCATGTTAAAATCGAAGAAGAAGATCCTGTCCCAGTACCTCCAACTAAAACCGGTAAAGATGCCGCTAAAGGACTTGAGATTGCCAAAGAGTACTATAAGCATGTTGGGCATAAAGACAGTACAGCTTTAGTCTAGGATAAGAGATTCCAAGTTTGGATCTTCTAGGAATAAGAAGCAAGCTGACGTCACTTCGTATTTTACTAAAAAAGAAGTACTGCTTGTAACCTGTTATTGCATTATAGTATGTTAAATTTAGGATTGAAAATAATAATAGAATTAACATTGTGTTAAAATGTTATAAATAAATTTAATTGGTTGTAAAAAAAAATCTTTAGTTGTGTTTTCGTTTACATGTCGAAGAATTTTTATTTTAGTACTGTACTTTGCAATACATTGTGACAAACCATTATTGTTATTTTTTTAGCTCTTTTTATGAAAAGATATGATATAAAACGTGTTAAGTGTATTCGATATGTCTTGTTATTCATAAAAAATAATGTAATTTTCTTTCAAGATCATTAATCACGACTTAATATGTAGTAAGCAATATCGCACTACTTTTAAAATGGGGATTTTCGTGTCAACAAGTGGAAAAGCATTATCAATAGAATATATAAACTGCAGACTGTTTGATTCGTTGTTAAGCAGCTTGGATCCCGATCACTGTAGCTTAATGGCGCTTGCTACACTGTATATAGGTCTTAGTAAAAACAAACATTCAACAACAATCTACAACCAACAACAATAAAACAAATCAACTGAGATCCAAAGCCTAGTCTAAGTGAGTCGAAGTTATAAAATTACTTGATCTTTAATTAATTTGACAATTTTTTTTGTTCTTTTGTTTCTAGATTTTAATTCTTTTAACCTATTTATAATGTAAATTTAATACAGTTCTTTAATTCCAATTTTAGCATGTCGAGATATATTACCACCGAGACATTGTGGTGCAATGAAACAAAAAGGATTTTGTAACAAAAATGCAAAATTCAAGAGATTGTGTGAAAAAACTTGTGGAGTATGCGGTGGTAGGTGTTGATTTTAATCTTTTTATAATTATCAAGGCAACGATGAAAGGAAGTTTTGCTATTATCTCAAATTATGACCAAATATTACAATTTAATTCTCAGGCACTACAGTAAGAAACCTTTAAGTAGGCCACATTTCTGACTAATCCGCTCTATTGAATGAGCCCAAAGCTAACATTTGATTTTTTAAATAAACCACTATAGGTTAGTATTTGAAATTTCTGTAAAATTAGATTAATTAATTCGAGTAGTTAAACTCGCATTACGTTATTTTATTTTATTTATGTTTAAGTTATTATTCAAGTTAAACCTTTCGTTTCACTTATTTGGTTGTCTAAGTTCCTGGTATGATGCTCACTTGAGAGCAGCGCTTCTTTCAAAACTTGAAACATGAGTTGAAATTAAATCAAGCTTTACCTACAAATTGTGTTTGTTTTCAAAATAAACGGTGCCTTGATGTGAAATTTGCTCAGGTGAGTCTCAATATATCATAAATAACCTACACCACTAACTTTTACACCAAGCTCTTTGTTTGTCGGTTTTCCATAGAGGGCTCTTAGTAGAAGGTGGTCTTTATTTAGATATTTACCTCTTAAAGTGCTGCTGGTTTTGAAACGCGCCTCCAGTTTGAGATCAGGCTGTCATTAGAGGAATACGTATACAAAGGGACTAAAGCAGTAAAGCCATTGCTACATTTTGTAAATATATTTATTGCAGATGCAAGAAAAAGGCATATTCCGTCATGCCCTCAGCTATGCGAATATTAAAGAAATTCCACCATGCGTTACCTGTTTGTCAACAATGAATCCCCATTTTTGGTAACATGAATCTGTTCTATGTATATAATGCGATAAACATAGGTTTACAGTATGAAATAAAAGAAGGCAATGATCCATGGTTCTCTGGTATTAGTTAATGGGCGGATATATTTCCAGGAGATTGATCATTTCTAATCAGCACACTAGTTATCCAGAATATGAAACTACTAGGAGAGAACATGAGTGGATTACCCCCTTTTTTACAGTAATTAGTCTATTCTGTGTTAGAAATATTTTATCATTTTATGGAAATATTTTGTGAGAATTAAGGAAATTTTAAAAATTTTTTGTTCGCGAAATTTTTGACAACTACTATGAGCAGACTTTTTGTAGAGTTAATTGACGGGGGTAAGATTGAATGTGTTGTTTTGTAAAAAATCGGCTTTGTAAAATTTTATTGATAATACGGCATTTCTACCACATTTAAGGTGTCATTGCTTTGTAGCACCACCGACGGAGTCACCAGTAACAATACCGAGACCTTCTGGTTAGTAAAATCAGATTTATTTCTTATGTAATTGTGTTAAGTATAACAGAAGCATTGTAAATTCATTTCAAAATCATAGTTATTGATTCCCAAGGGTAATACTTTATAATTTGGTGTTTGATATAACTTTTAGTTAATTTAATTGGAATAAACAGTGAAGCACTATCGAGCGTTTTTCACAAAGTAAGAAAAATACAAAAAACCTTTACATTTATTTCAACAGTTCGACCAGCACTGTAATGAGATTCACGAAAGTTCTTTTACAGATACTAGAAAATATACTTGCATCGTATGCAAGTAAAACTTGGAAAGGGCAAACCAGACTGAGAGACATTAAGTGACCTTCGGCCAAGGAAATTTTAAGAGGAATTGGACAAAGAGAACTACAAAGAATAGTGGAGAAATGAAGGTGTATAGTAGCAAAATGTGACTAACAACAGGGCGACTAGCTCTTAATACACGGTCTTGGAGACCACAAGGAGATAAGAGGAAAAGATGCAGGCCTATGAGAATGTGGCAACCAACGTTTATTGACTATAAGTATGAGAACTTCAACATTGACTTATTAAGTCTTGCTACCCAATGTTTAACACAGGACCAGATAACTTTAGATCTCTGGAAGTAACTTATTACCATCATCATGATTAGAACAGCACTTGAAATATGGAGCAAATAAGGGAAAACCACATGTCAATTAGAATTTCACTTGTGGCTAATTAGTATTGACAGTACTTATTATATAAATGGTAGGTAAGTTATCCAATATAACTCCTCAACCTAAAATTTTAAATCACAACGCAGGAACAAAAGTCAAGAGTTACGTTAAGTCCAAACCAATTTATGTCAGCATGCTATTCTTGGGCAGTACACCAAGATCCTGTAACATTCAATCCGAACTGTGTACCAGAATTAAAAGAGGATAACATTATTTTTAACACTGAAGAATAGTATAGTTTTTAGGAACAGTAAAAGTAACAGGAATTGCAAAAAGAAAAAACAAATTGGCCTAATTTTTAATTTGTGTATTTGTCTATAAATATAATAAGTTTCTATCTATTGTAGGCCCACCTCCAAGTTGTGGTAATCAATAGTTCCTCATAGCCGGGTCATTGCTGGTGAGGATGCGAAAAAAGGAGCCTGGCCATGGCAAATTGCAATGTTCGTGGGAATAAGCTTTGCATGCGGGGGCTCTCTTGTCACTCCAGAGTGGGTTATAACTGCTGCTCACTGTGTTCAAAGATACAAAAATCCTGGCTATTACAACATTATGGTTGGAGCACACAATCTAATAGAGAGTGACAGATCAGTACAGGTAACAACTTTACTTTTATTCCTAGTGCAAGAAGTCCCTTTGTTTTAAAGTTTCTGATTTTAAAAGTCAGATGTTTAGTGTAAGCTAATAAACAAGCTTTATGTTCTAATAAGTCTTTGGAATACGGAATAAATTAAACTCCCTTTCTAAGATTACTCTTGTCCAATTTTTTTTTTAAGACTTATTGAAACGACGACAAATCCATAGATGTAAGAACTTTATCACGTCATGAAATACCAATCACTTAAGGTTCTCCTTAAGATGCCTAGGCAACCACAGGATTGTGTAAATAGGAACTTACAAGACGTGTTCCGGCGTGTTCCCTGCCCAGTTGCCACAAACAGATCAAAGTGTAAAATTGAAAGAATTCATTTAAATCATAGGAAACGTTTGTGACTTGCTGGAGACATTAAAGAAGTTGAATCTTTCCTTTCGAGCTGACTAAGCACCAAACACTATCAGGAATTAATCTCATCCATGAATGACACCCATAAACAAAGATAACACTCTTCTAGGGAAAGACACCAAGAGGAATTCAAGAAACGAAAATTGTCACCAGCACTAAAAAACACGACATATCCATTGTAATTTTCAGAATATTCTCGTGATTACCCAAAACTACTTTAAATTTTATGCAATTTTAAAAGTTTGTAGGATCAAGTTAAACATAACAATTCCAGGAAGCCTTTTTTCACTGAATGTTTATCTTTTTTCTATTTTTCATTTTGGACATTGGTATACCTGAAAATTATTGATTTTATAAAACTTGTATTCTTGTAAGTTCCTATTTACACAATTCTTTGAGGCTTCATTTCCTTTGAACTACAATTCTTTAACAAAGGATTAATATCAAATCAGAATATTTAAACTATGAAAAGGCAAACCTTGTCTGGAAAGGTTTCATACATTGCGTCCAAATAAATCCAACAGAAAAAGATCGAAATACATTGATGAAAAGAAAAAGACAACGCAACTTCTAAACTTTACCTGTAGCCAATATCTTCAGCAAGTCTTCATTATTCGTCTCAGAAACTCTGTACAGAGACGAGCACATTTTGGTTGGTCCAAATGGTGCTCTAGGCGGCTGGTCAACATCACTAATGCATTTATCCTGGCAGTGTAAAGATTCCCCAGGTATTCTGATGGTCTCTTTAATTGAGTTCCACTAAAATAAGAACTTTGTTCTTGTTGTAGTTACATTGGTACCAGAATCAAGAGTGACATAAATGGAACTCTTTATAATAGTACTGATATAGCAACAGCAGTGATGGCAGTAGCATTTTTGAGGGTAGTGGTAATAACAGTGAGAGTGGTAGGTAGCGATAGTGGTAGTGATATTGGAAGTGATAGTGTTAGTGATAGTGGTAGTGATAGTGATATTTTCAGTGATAGTGATATTTTCAGTGATAGTGATAGCAATAGAAGTTGTTGTTGTAATGGTAACAGCAGTAGCAACAGTAGCTGGAACATTAGCTAAAGCAGGAGTAGTAGTAACAGCAACTGTAGCATCGGTAGTAGTAGTAGCAGAAACTGTAGCAGTAATAGTAGCAATAGCAGTATAATTTTTATCTGGAGAGGAAGAAGTAGTTTAATACTTCTACAAATACTGCTGCTGTAGCAACAGTACCAGTAACAGTAGTAGTGGTTGTTGTAGCAGTAGTATCAGTAGCAGCTTTATCTGTCTTAGAAAAAATAACTTTTGACAAAGGTAAGTAGAAATGTATGCTGTAGCACTAGCAGTAGTGGTAGAATTATCAGAAAAAGAAATAGGATTTGCAAATAGTTGCTGCTGCTGTTGTAGTGGTGGTGGTAGTAATAGTAATAGTAGTAGTAGTCGTAGTAGTAGTAGTAGTAGTAGTAGTAGTAGTAGTAGTAGTGGTGGTGGTGGTAGAAGTAGAAGACGGTGCAGAGGCAGTAGTATCGTACCAAGTTATAATAGAAAAGGGAAAAGGTGGTAGAAGGGGCAGTGGTAATGATACCAACGGCACTAATAATACTAGGTAACAACGTTTCAGTAACTTTGTGTGGCATTGAATATTTCAACTGATTGTGAAGGAGATTTTGGCACTGATTTCAAATCTGAAATTAGTTTTTCTCTACAAGCTCTAGTTTGTATGCAATTGAGGTTAACAAAATTGTACAAATGTGAATTTGCATAAACCATGTATAAGCATTTTCACGTCCATATATATATATATTATATATATATATAATATATATATATAATACATATATATAATATATATATATATATAATATATATATATATGTAGCCTCTAATATTTTGATCATTCTTATATTGTTCCAGTTGAAACATGGCTTCCATAAGGAGATATCATTGCAGAAATAAGCCTGATGCATTCTGCTACATATGTGGATGCTACACGCTCAATCGTCAGAGACGTAACATATCCTCGTTCGTCAAGCGTGCCTACAAAGCATATTTTGAAATTCATCTTGGTGATCAAGACAAGCAATGGACTCCTCATGTTGTGTGCCACAATTGTGAGAAAATGGTTCGAGACTGGACTAAAGGCAATTGCAAAAGTCTCCCTTTTGAAGTTGCAATGATTTGACTCGAAATCAGCAACGATGTAACTGACTGTTATTTATGTATGATAAAAACAACGAGTGTTGGGAAGAAATACCGACAAAATATTACTCATCCCAACATTCCCTCAGCTATTCTGTCTGCTCCACACTTTACATAAGTTCCTGTTTCAGTTTTCAAAGTCTTGCCTTCATTGGACGACAAAGACATTAGACATTACACAAGCGAGCAAGACAGTTGTGACAGTGAATTGTCAGAAAAATGTTGACAATCGGAGGACTGTTTTTCAGACACTGAACCTTTTCCCGTCCACAAGCCTCTTATCCAGGCTAAACTGAATGATTTAGTGCGGGATTTGGGTCTTTCAAAGAAAGAATCAGAGGTTTTGGCATCATGATTACAAGGCAAAAATCTTATTGATCACTCTGTTAAGGTATCCTGACCAGCTTTTTGTGACCTTCTTTTCAGAAGACAGACTGTTTGTTCACTCTTCTCAAAGAACTGGGTGTACCTTGCTATAGTCCAGCTCAATGGAGACTCTTTAGACAGTTTGGAGCGCAGTATGAAGTGTGTTATTTTACATAATGGCAATGTTTATGGAACAGTACCTGTCTGTCACTCAGTGCATTTGCGGGAAGGCTATGATGATATGAGAATGGTCATGGATTTATTAAAGTATTATAAGCAGAATTGGATCATTTGTGTAGACTTAAATATGATCAACTTTCTTCTTGAACAACAGAAAGGTTTCACCAAGTATCCATGTTTCAAAGGGTGTAACGAATAGGCCAGAAGGACTGGCCTATTCGTGACACCCTTGAAGCAGGCATACCAAATATCATAAAAGACCCAATTGTAAACAGAGATAAGGTCATCTTTCCTCCTCTTCACATCAAATTTGCTTTGATGAAGCAATTTGTCACGGCACTGGAAATCGAAGGTGAATGTTTCCAACACACCATCACAGCTTTACCAGGATTATCATTTGAGAAGATCAAAGCAAGTGTGTTTGATGGTCCACAGATTCGAACCCTAATTCATGATAATCAGTTTGTTGCTAAGATGACCGCTTTAGAAAAGATGGTTGTCCTTTGTGGCAGTCGTTTAGAACTTCCTTGGAAACAATAATGTGGAGAACTAGGGTGAACTTGTGAGTCGAGTGCTCCTCCCTTTTTACGAGCTCGGATGCAACATGAGCATCAAGCTTCATGTTTTGAACAGCTACCTGAATAGGTTCCCTAACAGCCTGGGGCTGTGAGTGACGAACAAGGAGAACCATTCCACCAAGACCTAAACATCATGGAAGAACGCTACCAAGGGCGCTGGGACAAAAGTATGATGGCTGATTACTGCTGGAGCATTAAACGGGATTGCCCAAATGAAGTGTACAAACGCAAAAGTTACTACTGCAAATCCCTGCCTGAATTAAATACACAAATAAAGTGTTAAGCTTCCATCAGTTGAGATGATGTTCTGAAGGATGCTAATCTAACTTTGGGATAGAGACTTATATTTTCAAAGAAATGCTATCAGAAAATATGGCACAACCAACAATAGTGTAATATACTCTATAATCACATTTTAATGCTCTGTTTCTTTTGTCTTAATAAATATACATAAATGACTTTCATACTGATTAAGATTCAAGTAAACAAAAGAATTGTGGCTGATGTTGCAATTTCCTATAATAACGAAAAAAAAAGAAGTGAAATTGAATAAATCTGTAGCTTGCAGACAAAAACCGACTTCAGATTTCAAATCTCCACATTCAAGTTGACCATAGAAAAGTCTTTTTTTGTTGCAACAAAATGAGTGTTACCCGGTGTAATAATATTGAGACATTGTAACCATCTTTAGCTGAAGTAGTAGTAGCAGTAACATATGTATTATTTGTAATGGCAGTGGTTGTAATAGTATTACTTGTAGGAATTGGAAAAGTAGTAATATACTATCATTTGCAGGAATGATAAGTGCAGTCCTAGCAATATATTAATTATATCGTCTCTATCAGCACTAATGTTAGTAACAACAAAAACCCGTAGTAACAGATAGTAAGTGAGTACAGTGAAAATGTAGACATTGCTTGTTATAGTTGCTCTTCATATTCGTTGCAAAGAAATTGCAGACAGCGCTGCAGAAAGCTGAGAAGAAAAAGTGAAACTCAAAGTGAATACAAAACGGTAGAGACAAAAATAGAAATAGGTTGAGAAACCCCAAAAGGAAAAGTTAGGGAATAGTAACTTTGAATTTTAAGTTAATATTTTGTAATAACGTGTTAGACTGTTTTTTATCTATTCATCTACTTTCTTTCATTGTGATCCGATTTTGTGATCTGATTTTCCTTGTAGAACCGCAAAGTGACCAAAATTATCTCTCACCCAAAATACGGAAATCTCAATTATGATCTGGCTCTTATGAAACTAGACAGGCCAGTTATTCTAAATGACCGTGTGAGAACAGTGTGTCTTCCCAAGGAGACGGATGTCATCCCAGTTGGATCCAAATGCTTTATTACAGGTAAGGAAATACAGCAATAAAACTATCGTTTAGGAACTTTTGCGCTTTCGATATCAGAATGAACCTCTTTTATGCAATGCCCAGTAAGTATCTCTGCAGTTATCGTCTCGCGCTCGCTGTAATTTTGTGTTTTTGTAGCAAGTGACAGTTCAGTTCAGATGTAAAAATACAATTTGGTCTTCCATATTAATTTTTGGCACCTGAATACTTTACAGAAATCCAATAAACACGCTCTTTTCCTTAGCGAATCTTCAAATTTTCTCCTGAGTCACTACCATTCAGGGGTTCACTGCTGGGACAGAGTTCGTTTAGTACCCGGGTCGGTCAGTGGAGCCTTTGAAGTGTTTATTACCAAACATAAAACCTTAATCAGCATTTAAAGAAAATTATCAACCTATAAAGTTAATATTGAAAAACGAGGTTATTAACCTTTTGGCGAGCAGTGAGGGTTTTTTTTCATTTAATTTATCCACGCCTTTAATGACTCTTTCGCTTTCGTTTTCTATTGTCGCCAATATCCAATAGAAAAGGCTCTGTTTTTGTCCAAATTGTTTTAAAACTCAAAACAAGATAAATCACAATAATTTTTTTTTTGGTTTTAACTTCTTAATTTTTTCTTTTTTAACAATATAATTTAGTATTCACAAATCTTGGTTTCCACTGCACATCAAGATTATTTTCTTTTACTTATCCTAAGAATATCATTTCAGTGATCGCCATTTCATTTACTATGCTGAAATTTAATAGCCTCACACCATTTCAATTACTCTCATGTAAACAATATCTGTCATTATATCCTTTAAACGCGCCTGGCTGCTTCCATTCTTAGTATTCATGGTGTCCTCTCATGTTCAGTATGTCCTGTTTGTAACTCCTCTGTAAGACCTTTGTAAGCAGTTGATACAAGTGGTCACATTCCCCAGCCTTTTGAACCATTTGTCAAGGCATAGGCATCTAACGTTTCTAACAATTCTAACGATTCTAACGATTCTAACGACTCTGACGATTCTAACGATTCTAACGATTCTAACGATTCTAACGATTCTAAAGATTCTAACCATTTTAACAGTTCTACCAANTCACACCATTTCAATTACTCTCATGTAAACAATATCTGTCATTATATCCTTTAAACGCGCCTGGCTGCTTCCATTCTTAGTATTCATGGTGTCCTCTCATGTTCAGTATGTCCTGTTTGTAACTCCTCTGTAAGACCTTTGTAAGCAGTTGATACAAGTGGTCACATTCCCCAGCCTTTTGAACCATTTGTCAAGGCATAGGCATCTAACGTTTCTAACAATTCTAACGATTCTAACGATTCTAACGACTCTGACGATTCTAACGATTCTAACGATTCTAACGATTCTAACGATTCTAAAGATTCTAACCATTTTAACAGTTCTACCAACGATGGCTGTCGGGCCAATCCACGACTCATTAGGGCTCCTAGATATCATCAAGGTTGTTCCATGCATGTAGCCAAAATTCATTCAGGAGCGCAGAGACCATTTCTCCAGTACCATGTTTAATTCTATATGGTACTGGAGAAATTGTCTAGCTTTCTATTGCTTTAATTGCATATCTGTCTAAGTTTTGGTAAGTCAGGGGGTAAAAAGGAAAGGAAGTACTTACATTCCTTGAGTCAAGCGACTTAAAGTTATGTCAGCCATTCCAAAATTTAATAGTCCCGTTCAAGTGGAAGCTGAAGAGGAAACTGGTAAGATAATATTAGCAATACGGCATAATGACAGTATCGGTAAGGTGAACAAATCAACAGAGGGAGAAGGAACCGAAAATTTGAAGCCGTATTCTTTCATGAATCGTAAGGAGAGGAAGGTGACTTGTTGAAAAGGTCAAGCAAGAGAAAAATAGTAGCTGGCACAGTAAGCCTGTCCATTACCTTCAGCAAGGTTAGTGCGCCTCTTGTGAAAACGAGGTAGAGAGAAAGGAGATTTTATTATTAATCATTGATAGTTATCTCTCTTTCACTTGCAACAACTGTTTCACTTGGAAGTTAAAGAGTACTGCTGTTGAACAAGATTCCTTCTCAAATCTACTTTGGACATGATCTCATCTCTTACAACATGGTGAAACAGACACTTAGGGACAATGGTCGGCTGCCTCTTTGTCCTCTTAAGACGCTACTCCTGGCGCAACCTTCAATTCTTCAAAGTGACCTCAGATACAGTCAGCAAATAAGCTGGAAGAAAACATGCCTGCCGATCGAGGCTGGAGTCAGAGATTTTGTAAGAAACCGAACAGTGAGCCCTGATTTTGGGATTCAGTAAAACGGAGACAAGAGATATGGTACAATCCAGAAAACAGGTGAAAATGCAGGTCGATTTATTTGAAACTATCCCTGGGATAATGGACAAGTTGTTGTTTAATAAAGAATTTGGTCATCACAACCAGTTGTATACCTTGATGGAGTTGGAATTTTGGCAGCCAATTCTTTCAGTCTCCTCGCATAAAATTTATGCATACTTATGATTTATTGCCATTTAAAGACGATAACGGAATATAGTAAAGAGTGCGGTGATAGATAAAAAAACTGTTGATTAAATTATATATTAGAAAAAAGCTTCCAGGAATAACTGAAATCATATAAAAACTACAAAGATAAATTAATACTTATTTAAATTCAGTAAGTGTGGAAAAAACTAACCATTTCCTAATATTATAATTGCTATTATTATTTTGAATAATTAATTTTTGTTTCTTTGCTTTACCACATTTATTTGGAAATGTTTACATTACATATAGCAGAGCAAAATAGGTTGATCTTGAAGAAGGTAACTAATTTACTATAAAATTTAATAAACAATATTACCGAAAATTGCATTTTTAATAGGATGATTATCAGGTATTCAGATGTAAGCAAGTAAACATCTGCAGGACAGAAGCCTTCCCCCCCTCCCCCCCCCAATTCTCTTTCCACAAAATTATGGTCAGCGATATCCTTATTTGACAAGATTCATGACATTTTATGATTTTTAAGATGACTGTAAATGGAATGGGAAGTTTACAAGAATCAACAAATTCAATTAAAATTGGCAAATAAAATGAATTGCAAAGTCATAAAAACATTAAATTTGAGCTATCTACATTGCTTTGTAAGGTTAATTTTTAATCGTAGATCTCTGTCTGAGAACTGGCCAACACGACTCAGTTTTCCATCCTAGAAGCTACTAGTGATGTACAAAAATAACATAGTTAATGTTTAGGTTAGCATTAAAAAGTACCAAACACCAAATGTTACGTTTTGCATTGCTTGGTTAAATTCATTTGTTAATCAAAGGTCTGTGTAAAGAAATCCACGCACATGGCCGTATTTTTGGCTCTGGTTGCTGCTCAAGCAACAATGTCAAAACTCAACATTGCCTATGTTCAGCACAGAATTCTACATTATCATGACACTATATTTCAGCTTTCTCTAATGCTGCTTTAAAATTCATATTTGAAGTTAGGATCTCTATCCTTTATTTAAATCCTACTTGCACGCTTTTTCAGCTGCCCCAGCGGTAAAATCGAATAACAACATAGTCAATGTTAAGTGCAAAAGTTTTTAAGCAAACTGACACCCCTTTTTTGCTGCCTACATTGCTTGGTTAAATTTAATCTCCGATTGTAAGCCTTTATCTATTAGAAAGGGTCCAATGACCACCTTTTAATACCTGATACCTGGAGTTGCCTAGAGCATCTGATTTCAGTGATCACTGTGACATTGAAACCATTGTTATTACATAAATACATTAATTTGAAATAACATCTGACTTAAATGGCATTTATAATTGTTGAGTCGCCGACCAATTTTCCATAAATTAGTTTTTACATTCTTGGTCTTTATTTATGACAAATAACTTCTTTGAGCTTTTGACGTGCTCCCCAGTCCTTATTTTTCCTGGTTCTTTTTGTTCATATATCTCCTTTCAGAACCGGGAACCTCATTACCAGAGCGTTTTTTAAAGGAAATGATATTCAACTTGCTCTTACTTGCTTTTTCTAAACGTTGAGTTGGAAAGTCCCCCGTTTTTATTTCTTAATACTAAAGCTTGTCTTAAAGAATCATATTTAATTCTCTTCTTAAATATAATTTTTAGGTTGGGGAAAAATTAAACATCCGGGATCTTCTTATCATATATTACAACAAGCTGATCTTCCAATTGTCGATAGCAGTCAATGCCAAAAACTAAACGAAAGAGTTTTAAAGATTCCAATATCTGAGCATATGGTTTGCGCTGGACATGGCCCTACTAATCGAAAAGGAGGTTGCCATGGTGATAGTGGAGGACCTCTGGTTTGTCAATCTGGCAGTAATAATGCATTTACACTTCATGGAGCAGTGAGCTGGGGATCACCACATTGTCAAACAAGAGATGCTTACACTGTATTCGCAAGAATAACAAGCTTCAGAAAATGGATTGCACAGTACATTCCCTTGTAGATAATGGGTTGAGTATTGGAATGTGCAGCTTTTAAGGAATCCATGTGCTTGCCTTCATTTTACTTTAAATGTATGTAGATACAGCATTGTTAGAATGTTATGGAATGGTAAAAAAAGACTTCTTGCAACTAATTCAAATAGTCTTTTAGTTTCATTCGGCAGAATCTGGAAGACGATTGTTGTAATTGTTTCCTATCATGCTGAAAACCGCGGTAGGTGCTCAACTAGAAAACAGAGAGAAGTTTTCGATATGAGTTATGTGTGATCCACTTCAGTCGCTGATTCTCACACGATTCCCTTTAATTTTACATTTACATAAATTTCTATACATTTTTTCCTTGCCAATTATATAGCCACTTAACGGTACTATTATATTTGTTATAATTATTATTATAACTTTAAATTATGTAACACAATATTATATTATCAATTAAGGAGTCACTGTTAAGAATTGAATCATGTAGTATCCCTTGCTGTAGAATGTACAATCACTATGCATTCAAAACAATGACGTATACTCTTGTCATGTGACAAGACACATCATCTTCCCTCAACGTAGAAACACCTTAATAACCAATTCTAGAATATAGTCCTTAAAATGAGAAGTTGAATGTAAATATGGTGTTAATGTAAGCCCTTGTTTTCTTACAAACGTAGTGAGTTCTGTTTGTAACCTGTCTCCTTGCTGTCCCTCTGTTTTAAGCATCTGTGGTACATATGCTAATTTTTGCTGGCTACATCTACTCTCTCAGCTGCTGCTAACACAAGTAAATATTACGTAGTCTAAGTTTCTTTGTTATCATTTGGCTACAAATTTCTATCGGGTTAAGTTTTGTTTCCAGATCAAGTTTCTTTTTCAAAAAACCCAGTTGCTTGACTATGAATTATTTATGGTACCCAGCTCCCTGCTTGTTGTGCTTTTTTTATTTCGATAGAAAAGTTTTATATCAAGTAGAAGGTATTGCCTTTAATACATCCTTAAGAGGTATTTATTCCACTTCCTCGTATCTTCTCTTCTTATTATTATATTATATCTTACATTAACAAATAAATATGAAATGTCATCAGCAACAGTGCTCTACCACATTAAAACGTAGGAGTTATCATATAATCAGATATACGAGTAAAAAACTCTAACTTTACAGTACTCAGAGTTTCATGTCTTTCACAATCTTCAGCTGTGTACAAATGATCATTTGTATACAGCTTAACTTTGTGAACAACATGAGTACTGTAAAGTTAGAGTTTTCCTTACTCGTATATCTGATCATATTATATCTCATATAAGCCTACAAAGGAAATAAAGTCATTACGTGCGTCATAAAGTTCACCTTCATGGGAAAAATGAAATCATTAGACTCAGACTATGATTGAGGAAAGAAGATGGTAGTTTGTCAAAAGGTAAATTTCAGAAGCTTAGCAACGTGCTATAAAAGATGAATGAATACCGAATCAAAGATAAGATTGCTAAAGGGTCACATTCCATCTTTTGGTACAGAAATAAATTTTGGAGAACTTTTCCTTTAGTTTATTGAAAAAACAATTGAATGCTATGGAGATCACTGCAAAAATTACTGACTATTTAAAATATACTATTCTAGTAATTTTACTCAGCAAAAACAGAAAGTAGTAGAATATTGTCCTCTGGGACTCTTTTACATATTGGCACCAATACCGATGTTTTCAGAGTAGATTATTTTTATCAGATTATGCTCAAATGCTGCAAAGTGCCCAAAATTCTGCTTCTTATCACACTTAGAATTTTATTTTATTTTTTCAATGTTTCAATGACACTGTACCAAGATTGAAAGAAATATATTTACTCGTATTTCTTACTATAACTAACTACGTTCAAGAACATGCTTCAGCGTCAAATAGTTTCCTTGTATTTCATACAACCGAAATGCTCATTAAATTTACAAAAAAAATTAGTAATGCAGTGTGTGTATAAAAAGAGTAAACCAGATTCTGTTTTAAGAATATTAAGAATGGCTGGCCTGCAGTGATATCGACTATGTTGACATGCTGCCCATATCATTTTTCTTTTTATACTTTCTTGTGTATTGTTACATTATGAGCTGTTGTCGAGGAAGCTTAAGTTGTTAATGTTTGGTCAGGGTTTGCTCTGATGCTAGTAGGGCCTCAAAAAGTGATAACAACACCTAACTAATAGCGTCGTCCTCATAACGGTTTCAAAGTCAAGCAAAATAAATCTCAGAAAGAAATCCGGGCTTTTTTATTTTGTTTATCATTAGTAACTTCTCCATGAAAAACTTTACCTTGGCCCAGATTTGGTTTTTCTATTTCTTGGGCTCTCCATGTTTTGAAACAGTTATTTATGAGTTTTCTACAAGTTGTTTAATGTTTATCTTCTAGCCAAGTTGATAAACCAGCAAAGCCTCTTGTAGCTGACGCCTTGTTTTATAGATTTGACAATTTACTAATTTAGGTGCATGTATTGGCTTTGCTAAGTAATTTGATATAGTTTATTGAAAAATAAAGGTGCTTGTAGGTACTGATTTAGAGCCCGATTGATACTGATTTGAGTAGGATGTTCATATCTTGGTCCATTTCGTTCTTTGACTTCAGTGCATTCCTGATAAAAGGTTACATCTCGTCTATGGTGAAATTTTCCATTTTGCATTTTCCTTCCACCCTCATTCGCTGCCACTGTTAAATACCAAGAGCAAGAGTCAGTCTGAGATAATAATTTTCAAGCACCTATTGTTTTTCCTCGAGGGTATTCAATAGTCCAATGTTCTTTGATGTGACAGGTCTAACGTGTACTTTCAATTTCTAGAGTATGTCAATTATGTTGACCTTTTCTTCTTCAACTCATCTCTTTTCAGTAGCAGTACCCTTTCAGATTGTTGCATGACGTTGCATGCTGAAAAGTGTGCAATAGTAATGACGAGGAGAAAAAACACCTATAAATTAAAGGCATCAAGTTAGTAACAGGAGAGAAAACTATTGATTTCAAATTAAATGGTGGAAGTATCTAGTGTTCTACATATGGAAGCATGTGTGTTGAGGACATCCTCATTGCAGGCAGAAGGAAAATTTGGGGTTATTAGAATCAAGGAAAGTGTAACAAGCAAAGGAAGATAGATTTTTATTATGCAAGTAATGAGAAAGAGCTTCCTAACAGTGTGACTAGAACCACTCGGATAGTGAAAGAAAATGTGGGAAATAAGGAAGTGTGTACGAACAGCATTTGGGAGTGTAGTGAGATATTGGAAAGAAAAGAAACTTTATTAACAGTATGCAATACTGATAATAATGATAATACTGATGACAATGATAATAATAATTGCGTAATGTACATTTTAAATTAGTTTGGCGTGAAACAAGAAAATGGTAAAATCATAAGACGTTAAAGGCATTTCATTTCTACTTACTAATATTTCAATTAGTTTTATGATAGTATTGGAATTATACATAACCTGGACTGTGATCTTCGCTAAAATAATTTATTCTATATACTATAATGTACAAATTGTAATTATGAAAGTGCCAAAGCCTTTTTTATTATTTTTTCTTTAATACCCATTTAATTGCATATCAGGCAACATTTGCGGTCTTCTCATATCGTGCCACCAAAATATTTAAATTATGAAAAGAAAAGGCATGCAGAAAAAAAAATATCGCGGACAATAGGTGTTTGCATATTATTTCTACAACACGGAAAATAAATAGTTTCGCTAGAATTTCAGTTACCTTTAAGCAGAGGGCCAAAATAGTAGCTTTTTTTACTTTAACCCCTATACAGTTGTTCTGCCATATTCAGCTTCGTTCCGCTTGATAATGTGCTGAACATTAAACACAATCCTTTTGAACATAAAAAGCGGCACCAGCCAATGGAAGCTAAAAAGAGAAAGGTAGATTTGAAGCGAAGAACTTTTAACGAAAGCTGACACTGAATTATTTTTATAGAGCGTTTCGAAGGTTGTGTGTTATTAATTTGTCAAGAAACCACTTCTGTAAAGAATAGTGTCAAATATTAAATGCCACTTTGAAACTTGTCCTATTTAGTAGAAGAACTTTAGTAGAAAAGCAAGAGAGTATGAAGCTGCAAGGCTGAGAAATAGTTTTGCACAACAGTAAACGTTTTACTAGAAAAGTTGAGGGAAATGACCGAAACACACTTGCTAGCTATCAGATGTCAAAACTAATTGCAGAAAGGATGAAACTTTCTTCTGATGAAGAGTTTATTGAAAACATTTTGTTGAAGGTAGTAGATATTTTTTGTCAGGACAAAACGGCATTACTTTCGGGAATCAGATTATCAGTAAGAACAATAAGAAGATGGATTGAAGAACTTGTAGCATATGTCAGAAGGATCTTGAAGGGAATTTTAAATAATCTAGAGTAGTATGCCAGTGCCATCAATATAACCACCGGTATTAAGGATACTTGTCAAATTACAGTGTTGCTGAGGGATAAAACTCCAACATTTGATAATGTGAAAGAATTTGCACAGTTGACTTCTATGACGGAAACTAGCACTGGACCATACATTTTGATATTTTGTAAAGGATAATCAAATGGAGTAATGAACTGAATCTTGATTTATCATAAATTGTTGGAACAACTTTAGATGGAGCTAGGGCAATAGTTAGACAGAATGAGCTGAGGTTTTGTTGAATTGCTACATTAACACATCGGCAAGGATACAAAACTAATCAAGCTTTATTATATGATTACAATTATCCACTCTGTCAAAAATAACTTAATTTGAAGGACACTATCAGTGTGGTTGTAAAATCAGTGAATATTATACTAGCAAGAGGTCTATTTCATCGCCAATTTCAATAATTTCTAAAAGATATTGAGGCAGAATATGGTGATCTTACATATTTTCCCAATGGTAGCTGGCTTGGCCGTGGAAAAATGCTGAAACGAGCAAACACATTGAGAGAGGGGGTTCCTAAAGATAAATTTTACTTCCAGGATTAGCAAGGAGGATATTACAAACCACACGAGCACTTTAAGTCTTCATCTTTATAGAAAAAATAAGTCTGTATTGATTATTATTTTTGTGTAACTGTTTTGTCACAGTGTAACTTTCCTAACACAATTAAATAAAAATATTAAATTTCTTGTTTTTCCTTTACTTATCATTGTACTTGTAATGGAAGATCGTATTCAATTACATGGCTCTTCTTCCAGCGAATCATAGATGTTTGACCCATGCTATTTGAAAGTTTACTGGCCTATGTTCAAAAGCATGACTTTCTGCTCAGAATTTTACTTTTACAATCATGATTTTTAGGTTGATATTTAAACCAATTTTTGTTAAGATATATTTTTATCGTACTAATGTTTCTTATTGAACATAAAAAGAGACAATAAATTAAGAAGTATGATACTTATTGAGGATGAAGTACTTTTATTCCGGCCACACACAAATACACACACATACACATATACACGCAGACACACATATATGCGCAGACACACACACACATATATATATATATATATATATATATATCCAAAGCACTCTTTTCCTACTTCAATTCAAATTTTTCAATTTTACTAAAACTTGTACTCATGAACGTAGTGACTACAGCATTTGTCTCTATAGTACTTTCACTGCCATCTATGATTTTCTTGTTAATCTGACAGAAATCATACTGTTCGAAGCGTTCGAGACAGTTCTTATGCTAACATTTCTTTCCTTATTAGCAACCGAAGCAAAATCATCTTGAAAAGAGGTGTACTCAGTTGTCCTTCTTCGGCAGAAAACTAAGTGAAGATAAAAAGGAGGTTAAATTTAGTGAAACCTTCATTATTTACCTCTCTCTCTCAAAATGATCGCGTCCAAAGAGGACGCGATTATTTTGAATCAATCATGGATAATCATTAATTAATTATTGGAGGAAAATTCATTATTGACGTTTCATTGCATTTACTAAAACCCAAAAAACTGAAGTAAGGGTTCATCTCAAAATTTTAACAAGTTAACATGATGAAGACAGTTATTTATTATCAATTGCTATTACATTGACTTAGCTGGCTACTTGTGTTTCATTTCAATACTTTCAATGTTTCCACACTTTCAATGTTTCAATACTTTCAATATTCTTTAAATGTTAATGTGTTTCGAAATCCATGAGCGCAAGCTTGTTATTCTTGCAAAAACAGTGTAAGCGTTCTGGGTATTACATTGTGGAGACCCCCAGCTGACTGCCCCATGAAGTTGAAAGGCTCCTTCTGGTCCTGTTGGGCAAACAAAAGGTCCTCCACTGTCCCCGTGGCAACCACTCTTGCGGTTTTCTGGTCCGTGTCCTGCACAAATCATTTGATCGCTGATTTGAATTGGTATGAGTTTACTATTCAACGCATTGCATGTTGACTTGCTAATGACCGGTAAATCTGCTTGTTGAAGGATTGGGTATGCCGATCCAGGATGCTTGATCTTTCCCCATCCTAACAAAAAAAAGCGATTAATTTCATCAGTGATGTTTTAAAATGTTAAAACTGGTAGTGTATTTAGGAATGGATGTCTTGGTGTCGGTCCTCATGGTGATGGCCGAATTTACAATTAGTGATATTCATGTCCGGCTTATTTTAGACTTCAAAAAAATGCTACGCAGTGTAACCGAGGGTAAATTAATGAGGCATTCTTTTTTGAATGCTTCAGGAATCATACAAGGCATAACGCCACTAAGTGGAAGGAACTGTGAAAAAATGACAGAAAAAAAAGTAAATTAACCCTTAAATTAACTTAAAAGCATTCAAGTAATAAGAGGTAGGAAAGCACTCAGAAACCAAAGAGTTAACAATCCTGGAGTCCGAGGAAATACCGCCAGTAATATCAAAGGAGATTAACCTGCAATCAATTCTTTGCGATAGCACCACAGACATATTCTAGGAAACATTCTACATTGTTTTTTTCATCTCAATTCTCGATAGCTGCATTGCAGAATTGAGAACAAGGTTCATTTCACGAAATTTAAATCATATCGCGGCTATTGGATGTATTCTTCCTCAGAATAAAAATGTTCTCCTAGTTCACCGAAAGCAAGTGCTCAACTTGTAAATATGGATACATAAAGTTTAGAATTCAAAGGCAGAATAGAAAATACTGCTAATAATGGTTTGCTTTTGTGCAGTGCTAAGCCATTTATTTTTGAAACTGGAAAGGTTATTTTTATTACAGGGCATTTTATTGTCTGTTTATGTTTAAGGAAGAGTTGTTATTAGAAGTAGTGTTTGAAAGAGGGTAGAAGTTGGTTTTGAGTAACACTATACTGAAGTGATACTTTAGTGTCGGAATATCAAATGTTATTCAAAATGCTTGTCTGTAATGCTATATTTAGTGCCTACTAGCACAAGCTCGTTTCCTCTCTGCAAGCAATGAATTCAAGGTCCCAGATAAAGTAGCCAAATGTCGCAACATGGCAGTACTTCAACAGTGAGATGTTTTCAACATGTTACTAATTCTTTAAAAAACTTGCCTGTGATAAAGCATTTTGTTCCTACTGGAACAACTTCATTTTCCTTTGGTAAACAAACCGTCCGGACTCTATTACTGAGGAATGCTGGAACAGATAATTTCATCAGAGCAAGATCATAGTTTGATTTCCCATATTGTGGATGTATGATTATTCTTGAAACCCGAATGTACTAAAAAAGATAAAGTAAAACAAAAAAGGGCAAAAAAGAATTTCCTAATATAATGTCAATTTTAGAAAAAAAGCTTTAACATTTAAGAACTTTCAAATGGTAAAATTACTCATCAAGAGATTAAGACCATTTGTTTAAAAATGCTATACATATTTGGTATCACCTATTCATATGAAATTATTCATATAATATGAAATGCAAAACTTTTATATCAATGCTATCTGATTAAAACTGAAAAACGCGGATTGTTAGAAAAAAAGTATATAGCAAAAATAGACGGAGTACATCCATCATATGCAAACATAATACATTAACTGAACTTTGAAAAAGTACTGATTACTCATCCGTTTCTCTCATATTCTCCACAACTGCTGCATGATAAGACATGAAACAAAGTATTACTTTACTTTTTGGGCATCTTTTGTAACATTTCATTCTAGAAGTATTTTGCTAATGTTACTTTTGACTTCTGACCCTATCTAGCAAGGGATCTATTAAGATTTATGTTATTTCAGTTGCAATTTGTTGAAGATTATTAAAAGTACATAGTCTAAGAATAATGGATGATAATAATTATTCATCCAAAAATTTAAAAATTACTTGATGGACGTTACCAAAGGTTTAAAAATAATATACTTTATTACAAAAACTGCATTTTTAATGATTGATTGGTAAACTCTGCAGGTATCCAGCAGCATTTAGGTAGAAGAATCTTTTTAAGGCTGGTTTCATTATTTTTATTTTTATCACTGGTATTGCATTGATTAAGGTAAAATATAGCTTACGTTTCTAGCCTAATAAAATAATTTGCTCTGGAAGGGAATTTCTTTAATTAAGTAAAATTCTTTATACAAAAGTATTTGAAAGTCTAATTCATCTGCATGCGGAACCTTCTGTGGGACAAAAATAATGTTAGTTTCCTCGCTTGTTTTTGAAAAGAACTAAGAGCTTGACTGTAAATAAACGTATTTTCTCAAATCCACCACTATGTGTAGAATATTAGACTTCTTTATTATAAAGCTTATTACGTTTCCGCAAGAGTATCAAACAGTATAAACTATCACCTATATATTTTCTAAACTATTAACTTATTTTATATAAATATTTTCAAATTGTACATGCATTTTTAATACTTTTAAAGATTTTTAATAGCTATATTAACTTTGACAAATACTTTTGGGGATTCGAAAAAGCTTTTATAATGGCCAACAAAAGTGAAACAGAAAAAGAAGGATATATGTCCTGATGTAGCTGCACCACTCGTATTCGTCCTAAGGATGTCATGTAGGTGGATCAGTGAAATAAGATGTTGTGATGTCTTTTGAAATGTATACTGTGAACTGATATTAGGAATCTTCTGTTAACCGTGTGAAGATCATTATAACAAGACATTCTCAAGATCTCACTTATAAAATTTGAAAACATTTTTTTATTTGAAGATAGAAACACTACAAAAGCAGGGAAAAATCCCTGAAGATATAATATTTGTTGACCAGCAGTGTGATTTTTATACACAAAGCATCAGCGAACTCAGCTAAGAAACTTTCCATTAAGGATTAGAGCGATCTGAACATAGCAGTAAGCAGAACAAAAAAATAGGCCCAGCTTAAGATAGCATTGTAGTGTTTGTTTTAGTATGAAAAATCATGAAGCCATTCCATTGAAAGATTATGAAAGATTAAAATGTTTCTAAACTAATTCAAAACATTCGGAAAAACTGTGAATAGTGATTATTCTTGTCTACGGTGCCAACTTGGAACAAGTTTAGGCGAACCACATTTGCACTGAAATGCGCCGCCATTGTTCTCTGNTCCATTAAGGATTAGAGCGATCTGAACATAGCAGTAAGCAGAACAAAAAAATAGGCCCAGCTTAAGATAGCATTGTAGTGTTTGTTTTAGTATGAAAAATCATGAAGCCATTCCATTGAAAGATTATGAAAGATTAAAATGTTTCTAAACTAATTCAAAACATTCGGAAAAACTGTGAATAGTGATTATTCTTGTCTACGGTGCCAACTTGGAACAAGTTTAGGCGAACCACATTTGCACTGAAATGCGCCGCCATTGTTCTCTGTGTCGGGCTGAATCCCATATCTCTCTGCTTGTCTTGAAATGATGTTGAAAGTCCTGCATATACTCTGTATACACAACGAGGCCGCTTTCCTTTAACTCTTCCACTGAGGCAAAGGTCATCTACCTTCTGTTTTCTGATGAAATGGCCAAGAAATTTCAACTGACGTCACTCGATCACTTTAAGTAATTCTCAGTTAAGGGTTGGACAGACAAGTTCAATAACAGTTACTAATTGGGGCTAAGCAAATGAAAAAGGTTGAAGACATCGGAACCAACATTCATACCTTTGCCCTTACTTTCGAAAATTGATGTCCAACATTGATATTAGGAAGAAAACATTTGTGCAAAGGAAGAAACAGAATTTCTGTTTGATAGTATCGGTAATTGAACCGGTAGGAAAAAAAGGTTCTTTAAGTCGAAATATTCACAACTGGTCATAACAAGCAGAAGATTTCAGTTGGACTCTATGCTACAAGTGCAGGGTGAAAAACACCAATTCATTATTGTTGAAAATGCTTTACACTGCTGAAGACAAAAACTGAAAGCATGTGAACAACAACGATATTGGTTAATAACTGAATAATCGAATCATATGATGACTGGGTTGTCGTTTGTAAAACGTCTTAAACACCAAAACCAAACGTTTTTCCTGCTAGCAAGAAACTTCTGTGTAACTGGGTGGTTCCAATCTTTGAAATCACTTAGTCGTAGCGTTATTAAAGGGGATTTTTTTGAGTGTGCAGCCAGGTGAAAGTCGTAGAGGTAAATGAACTGGTCTGCATGAAAGAAGCCTGTTTATTAGTAGTTAACGAGATTTACTCAAATCGTCTCCTGACGAGATAGACTATGAGGCATAAACGAACCAAACACTGTATTCGAACCCATTGAAGAAGAACATTTAGAAGAAGAAAACTTGTACTAGCATTGAAAATCAATAACGCAATAACTATTTTTTATGTACTTCCTGTATTTTTTTGTCCTTTTCTATACTTAGGTAAACAAAACTCATCAAAGCGTAGATTGCAAATATTTGTTATCTTTTCTTTCTCATGTTGTTCTTAAATAAACCCAACAAAATTAAGCCGATTTGAAACAAAGGCCGAAAAATGTGGAACTATTAGAAAAAAACTTGCGTTTTATTATTAAGAAAATACGTTATATTTAATACCCATTATACTAAAAATTTGCATGAAAGAGTGAAAATATGCAACTGTTCCTATTAACGTAAAACATTTTTTCACAAAAGCATAAAAATTTCATTACCTGTTTAATCTATTTGATTCCAAACACTCTTTTCTTGTGAAATGTCTTTGATTCTAAACACTCCTGTACTCTACATCTAACGATCCTCAAGGAGAATATATCATTCCCTTAACTACAATTAAACTATTTATAAAAAGGTATGAACTTGGGTGTACTTGCCAGGATGATTCTCTCCTTCTCATGTCTTGTGCACCAAGGACAATGGTATAAGCTGCAGGATTCTTGTTTCGGAATACACAGTGTGCAGCTGTTACTATCCATTTAGTTGTAATAAGAGAACCTCCGCAAGCAAATTTTCCATTGATAAACATTCCTATTTGCCAAGGCCAAGCTCCAGGTTTAGCATTGGCGCCACCAACAACACGAGCCTGTGGAATGGCTGGCCTTCCACAAGGTGGAGGTGGACCTATATAAAAATATAAATTCTTAAACCTTTGTGTAAAATAAGATAACTAATAGAGTTTCTATTTCATACCGAACGTTGGAATGTCTTTTATTTTTGTTTTCTTATCAGAGGAACTAATGTGTGAAAAAATTATATGTACACCTCGATCTAAAAAAGGCTTACTGAGCTNTTTTTTGAGTGTGCAGCCAGGTGAAAGTCGTAGAGGTAAATGAACTGGTCTGCATGAAAGAAGCCTGTTTATTAGTAGTTAACGAGATTTACTCAAATCGTCTCCTGACGAGATAGACTATGAGGCATAAACGAACCAAACACTGTATTCGAACCCATTGAAGAAGAACATTTAGAAGAAGAAAACTTGTACTAGCATTGAAAATCAATAACGCAATAACTATTTTTTATGTACTTCCTGTATTTTTTTGTGCTTTTCTATACTTAGGTAAACAAAACTCATCAAAGCGTAGATTGCAAATATTTGTTATCTTTTCTTTCTCATGTTGTTCTTAAATAAACCCAACAAAATTAAGCCGATTTGAAACAAAGGCCGAAAAATGTGGAACTATTAGAAAAAAACTTGCGTTTTATTATTAAGAAAATACGTTATATTTAATACCCATTATACTAAAAATTTGCATGAAAGAGTGAAAATATGCAACTGTTCCTATTAACGTAAAACATTTTTTCACAAAAGCATAAAAATTTCATTACCTGTTTAATCTATTTGATTCCAAACACTCTTTTCTTGTGAAATGTCTTTGATTCTAAACACTCCTGTACTCTGCATCTAACAACGTCAAGGAGAATATATCATTCCCTTAACTACAATTAAACTATTTATAAAAAGGTATGAACTTGGGTGTACCTGCCAGGATGATTCTCTCCTTCTCATGTCTTGTGCACCAAGGACAATGGTATAAGCTGCAGGATTCTTGATTCGGAATACACAGTGTGCAGCTGTTACTATCCATTCAGTTGTAATAAGAGAACCTCCGCAAGCAAATTTTCCATTGATAAACATTCCTATTTGCCAAGGCCAAGCTCCAGGTTTAGCATTGGCGCCACCAACAACACGAGCCTGTGGAATGACTGGCCTTCCACAAGGTGGAGGTGGACCTATATAAAAATATAAATTCTTAAACCTTTATGTAAAATAAGATAACTAATAGAGTTTCTATTTCATACCGAACGTTGGAATGTCTTTTATTTTTGTTTTCTTATCAGAGGAACTAATGTGTGAAAAAATTATATGTACACCTCGATCTAAAAAAGGCTTACTGAGCTCAAAAATTAATCATAAGGCGATTACGAGAGAATGCTGTGTATGAAATGGACTTTCAGATAATTTCACTAAATCTAAAGCTTTGAATAAATTCGTCTGACAGTACTTTTTGTCACTCTGTCTATGAGTACGTGGCATCTTAGAAATGTATTTATTGCAAAAACACAAATCACAGAATTGGAACCACTAGTGAATAAAAATCTTTTTTTGACTGAAAAAGGTCACCTGGAAATAGTTACCTTGTATAATGTATTATATATAAATATTGTTGAGTGCATCAGCATCCCAATATTCCTTGGTTTAGAAACAAAAAAACAACAGTATAAAAAGTATGCGAGTGACAGAAAGTAGAATTTTAATTTTATGGATTTTCCTAGATTCTTAGAGTTCTTATGGCATTATCAGATTCCTTCTTTTCACGGGGACAAATATCAAAGCCTGAGAGTGAGAAATTTTCGTCTGGAAGGAACGAAACCACAATATTGGGATTGTTGTGGAACAAGTATGTCCTAATCTGCAAATTCAAAATATCTTTTTTACTCACCTCTACATGCTCCACATGTTTTTGGGCAAAACTGCCTAATATCTCCATTGGTGCAGAAGCGTTTTAGTGACGAACACAATTTTGTTGATACCTCATCCCTACAAGCTGAAATAAACGAGAAACTATGTTGTTGGAAATAGCTTGTCATTTTCAATTTTCGTGACAAATACATTTGGTATGTAAATGCATAATTAGATGGAATGTATAAGGCGTGAATAACTAGGATAGTATTATCCTAACTTTTCGGTGCTGAGGTCTGAGTTTCGATTCTCCTTAGCGTCAAAAACCTACATTCTATGGCAACATGCCTGGAAAATGGTATTTCGTTACAGGGAAATTACATTGTTACTTTGAAAAACGACTAAACAATTAGCTATTCTTTATAATTTGGCTGGAAAAAATGTTTTCCTTATTTTTACCTTTCGATTGTTAGTTACCTTAGAAAAACTGTGTTATGCAGTTATAGGTGTGTTGAATCTTGAGAAAGCTCTATGTGCTCTAAATTTTGAGTTGTAGATTATTTCTGCCAAATTCAAAGTGTCTTTCAATCCACATAATCTCCCTTTCACTGCAGACTACTTCATTTGACCACATCCAAGGTCCAATTAAACGTTGGCAGTTTCGTATTGGTCGTCAATGTTTTTAAGTATTTATAAACGCATGTAGCCTCAGACCAACTTGAAAAAACCTTTACAGGTATTCAATATCCTATCTAAAGAGACTGCGCGGAAGTGCAAGAGAGAAAGCGATCGAGTCTTATGGTGCTGGTTTTGGTTTGGGTAAACTGGATTCTTTGGACTCTAATGATTTTAGGAAACAGGAAGGAAATACGTCTGCATAAGGAACACTAATTGGAATAATTTCTCAATTTGGAGTTGTAAACTCAAAAGAGGGAACGAGACAAAAAGATGCCTGGTAAGTCAGTTACAAAGATAATATCAACTGCAAAGATTCATAACATTTACACAATGCCTAAAATATTATTTTTATGACTAATAATACATTTATTTTTGAAGGTTGCGTCGATTAGAGAGATGCTCTCTTGATGTTTGCTGTTCCTTATTATATCCGTTAATTTTATTGTTAAATATTGTTCTTTTACACAACCAGATGGAATTAGTATTACTTTAAAGAAATAAGACATCTTGTATTGGCAACCAAAATTGAGTTTTCGGGAAATAATAAAGGAAAACTTTACTTATGCATGCAAATTCTAGACTTCATGGACTCAGAAGAATTCAGACTTACCAGATACTTATTGTCCAATATTAGTGGTACTTGTTCTATCCAAAATACTGGGAAAAGCAATACATTTTCAGTTACCATATGTTAAAAGAAATAAACTTTTATCAGAATCAGAAAACGGCTTCTGAAAACTTCGAACAACCAAAATATCTGCTACACTTTTTTATTATCATATTCTTACACAAATGAACGATGGGGGAAATAGTAGGCATCATTTACCTTGATTTGTCCAAGGCCTTTAACACGAATGATCATGGGCTATAGGTAAATAGACTGTCAAGTTATGATGTATCTGACCATGAGCTGTACCAGTTCATCGTTATCTCTTTGAAAGATTTCAAGTTGTAGAAATCGAAAATCAGTTGCCAAAGCAAGAAGCCATCTACTTTGGTGTACCACAGAGTTTCAATTAAGGGCCCTCCTATTCATTATCTTCTTTAGCGACCATGCTGAAAACGTTATTGTGAAAGTGAAAATGTATGCAGATGATACTGCTATCTCTTATAGTAACAACAACGACACCGAAGAAGATAACAGTAAGTTGCTTAAATCTTACCTTTACTTTAAACAAAATAATAAAAAAAGAAAAAGAAAACCAGCTGTATCAGGATTTAGCACCATGGTACCAAAAAAACGTTTGGGACCATGTGACTCCCTGTTTAAAATGTCCCAAGTTTTAATCAACAAACACGAAAACACATTACAATCATCAGTATTATCATCATTACAAAACAATATTTGCTGGTTTATAAGTTTGGACATTGCTTGGTACCTTCAGATATCAATATAAATACAGATTAAAATTTATAATCTGTTAAGTACGCACTTTTGCTTTTAGTTCAATTGGTTATACATGCGAATTTGTGTATACTTTTATAAAACCGATTCATCAAAATAAAAAATTTCACTCTGAAATGCCTAGCATTTTTATTGACTAGTGATTAAAGGAAGACAAATCTACATGTTAGTTGATGATACCGCTGTTTCATGTTTAGACTTAAACAGATTCAATATGACGTTAAACAGAAATAACTTTTTCAATAACACTGTAAATAAATTTAAGGATAATATTTTACCTTACCTCTTACCACTGCAAAGCTTAAAGTAAACAGGACTAACAACATACGAAAACCCATTGTTTCAACTGCTTTAAGCACAACACTAGAAGTAAGGAATTGCCAGTTTGCATCAGCTTTTTATATATAACCAAAATATAGAAATTCAATAGCCTTCGATACTTGGTCTCAAATATATACAATTCTTGGAAAAATGCAAGTCTGGGAACTTGTTTTCTTAATAGAAAATAAATCGAGTTTTCTACAAAGATAATGCTTTATTTTTAAGTGGTTAGCAAAGTTAGTGAGTATTCTAGCATCTCATGTTTAAAGTTAACTAATAGATATTATTCATATAGCTTAGCCGGCTGCTATATAGTTTAAAGGTTAGGTTTTAAACGGTTTGCTTATTTATTCAGACATTAGTTTCGAGACATAAAATTCCAGGTATTATATGTATTGTAGACTGACTATTTCACAATTTTCATTTTAGTTCATCTTCTTCAAATTACAATTTTAATTAAAACTTGGTCTATGATGCCAACAAGTCCTAAAAAAATAATCGTTAAACAACGTCAGAAAAAGAATTTGATGTTATTATCCAAGCAAAAATAATGCCTGTGACCTCATAACTAACAGTGACAGTTGTAGAATAAGAAGCCATCATTTTTCTCTCAAATATTGACCACAAATCATAGAATTTAGACATACTACGCTTTTATATTCATTGTTAGTAAATCTCTAGATGGTATAGGTCATTTCTTGTGCCTTCCTGTTTCCAAATGAGAAAATCACGAGCAAATTAGTATTCATTTGACATTCTCCACAACCCTGATAAAAAAAGGAAAATACAACGTAAACCCATGTGGCCACTTACATTCACTTTTAGCACTCACTTCCACATTGACCTCCTTCTTATCAGACTGCGACATTTACAGATGGAGAAGGCCCATTTCTTTTTTTTTCATAAAGGAAATCAAAATGGAGCTTACCACAAATTAGATTAAACCCAGTGCTTATACAAGCTTTGGTTACATCCTCTATCAGATGAATATAGATCCATATAGATTCCATTAACTTGGCTTACCAATTGTCCTAACTACTGGTTGCTTTTTAACTCCATTATTTTCATTAGTCGTTATGCATGTTACACTAATTCTATAAAGCCTAAATTTGTTCTCCTATGGCCTGAAGAGACCAATGATCCCCAACAAAAGTCCCTAACAGTGTTCATTGTTGTAAGGGACCTATCCATCCAGTCTCTTTTCCATTATCTTTGATTTAATAAAGCTACTTGCGTAGTGAAGAAATCTAACTCTGGTTAGAGTATATGATGATAAATCTGCAAAGGGACATTCAGATCTTTCGCGCTGTCGAATTTGCTCATTTTTCACTATCCTAAAAATATTACTGGTTTATTGAGAAAATAAGTAGCGTATCTTTTAGTTATAACAAGCTTTCTATATCCATTTTACCTTTTTTAGTCAAATAAAGTTTTTTATTCACTAGTGGTTCCAATCCTGTGATTTGTGTTTTTGCAATAAATAAATTTCTAAGATGCCACTTACTCATAGACAGGGTGACAAAAGTACTGTCAGACGAATTTATTCAAAGCTTTAGATTTAGTGAAATTATCTGAAAGTCCATTNCGGGGGAAAATGCAAGTCTGGGAACTTATTTTCTTAATTAAAAAATAAATCGAGTTTTCTACAAAGTAAATGCTTTATTTTTAAGTGGTTAGCAAAGTTAGTGAGTATTCTAGCATCTCATGTTTAAAGTTAACTAATAGATATTATTCATATAGCTTAGCCGGCTGCTATATAGTTTAAAGGTTAGGTTTTAAACGGTTTGCTTAATTATTCAGACATTAGTTTCGAGACATAAAATTCCAGGTATTATATGTATTTCAGATTGACTATTTCACAATTTTCATTTTAGTTCATCTTCTTCAAATTACAATTTTAATTAAAACTTGGTCTATGATGCAAACTAGTTCTAAAAAAAGTAATCGTTAGACAACGTCAGAAAAAGAATTTGATGTTATTATCCAAGCAAAAATAATGCCTGTGACCTCATAACTAACAGTGACAGTTGTAGAATAAGAAGCCATCATTTTTCTCTCAAATATTGACCACAAATCATAGAATTTAGACATACTACGCTTTTATATTCATTGTTAGTAAATCTCTAGATGGTATAGGTCATTTCTTGTGCCTTCCTGTTTCCAAATGAGAAAATCACGAGCAAATTAGTATTCATTTGACATTCTCCACAACCCTGATAAAGAAGGAAAATACAACGTAAGCATTCACTTTTAGCACTCACTTCCATATTGACCTCCTTCTTATCAGACTGTGGCATTTACAGATGGAGAAGGCCGATTTCTTTATTTTCGTAAAGCAAATCAAAATAGAGCTTACTACAAATGAGGTTCAACCAAGTGCCTATACAAGCTTTGGTTATATTCTCTATCGGATGAATATAGATCTCAATTTCTTAACAAGACAATTTCTATGGATCTGCTCTCTATTTCCAGCTTACTTAATCCAAAAACGGCAGAATCAGATTGGATCACTTTCAATCTTGCACTTCCGCGCTGCCTCTTTAGATAGGATATTGAATACCTGCAAAGGTTTTTGTCAAGTAAGTCTGAGGCTACATGCGTTTTTAAATACTTAAAGACATTGACGACCAATCCTGTATTAATCTTAAATGCGCCTGTGAAATCGGTTGAAAAGTTTAAACCGTCCATTACGGGAATAAAATTTAATATTTTGATACAGTTTTCCTAACTTTTTCTCTCTTTTTCCATTGACTTGGCTTACCAGTTATCCCAACTACTGATTGCTTTTTAACTCCATTATTTTCTTTAGTCGTCATGCATGTTATACTAATTCTATGAAGCCTAAATTTTTTCTCCTAGTGCCTGAAGAGACCAATGATAGGGTTATTTAGCTAAAATTCCCCAACATTGTTCATTTTTGTAAGAGACCTATCTATCCAGTCTCTTTTCCACTATCTTTGATTCAATAAAGCTACTTGCGTAGTGGAGAAACCTAACTCTGGTTAGAGTATTTAATGATGAATTTGTAAAGAGACATTCAGATCTTTCGATGAGGCGTAGGAAGGCTTTTCCAATGTTTGTTTGCACGGTTTTGTTAAAAGGAGGGTTGAACCAGATGATATTTTGTTTTCTTGTGCGATTGTGTGATTGGCGTGGTGTAAATGATAGGCATGTTGGGTGTCCACTATTTTTCAGGGCAGCTTCGTACTTGGGTTTGGCGTCGTTGAATATTTCTTCATTGGAGGAGTTTTCAGATAGTCTCTTGCTGACGGATTTTGGGATTTCTTTAATAATGGTCGGTGGGTGGTTTGAAGAAGTGTGAATGTAGAGAATTTGGTCACTTTCTTTCTTGTATGGGCGAGATATGGACAATGTAAGATCGAAGGTGATGTCAAGGAAGTCTACTTGTTTTAGGTTCGTCTTTATATCAGTTGTAAATCCTATGTCCTTGAAAATTTTTATAATATATTTTCTTGTTTTGTCTCTTTGTATACCATTTGTATCTCGGAGAATGATTAAGCCGTCGTCTCTGTACAATCCACTGTCTTCCTTCTGAATTCTTTCACCTAGTTTGGACAGTGTAAAAATGTCGACAAGTTCGCAGACTTCTGCTTCGTCGTAGCTACCCATGGTTACGTCAAAGTTTTCCGTAGTTCATCGTTTTGTCCATGGTGACCCGTTGTTGAATAAAAGAGATTTTCGGCAGTGGTTTGTAGTTTGGATGCTTTCGTTATCAAGGTTAGTATAGGATCGTGCAAAAGAAATGGCGTTGTATAGTATCATTGGAGTTATAGAAGGGTAAAAGTCTTTAATGTCCAGCTGTGTGAATGTGCATGATTGTTTTGATTTGATGTTGTTGAACCACTTGATAGCTGATGCCGTATTTTTCCATTAGTTTACTTTTGTAACATTCCTTAATTTCGAATTGATGTCGTCCAGTATGACATTACTAATTTTTCCTATTTAGTTTTTTGTGGGGTTTATAAGGTGGCAGGTTGGCTTTGCACGGAAGTCTTCTTTGTGGTCCTTCATAGTTATGAATGACTGGGCCTTTGCAAGAATCTCTACTCGGTCGTCGATTCCCAGTCTTGAGGTAATGTCTTTGGCTTCCAGATTAATTTCGTTGTAAGTGTGACTTTGTGCTTTCTTGTATGTTTTGGTGATGTTTTCTTTCATCAGCTTTTCGTGTGTGTTGGTTGTTATTTCGTATAGGTTGTTCGTTTTGTCGGCGAATATCAGTAGATTCGGGGACCTTTTTATCCTCATAATATCGTTCTTTAACTTCGTCTGAAGATCGTTAGATACTTTTCGAAATTTTAATTTGTTTACTAAATCCATCATGTCATTTTGAAAGTTCTCAAGTTCGTTAAACTGTGGTGGGCACTGCCTTGTTTTAAATCCAAACTTTTCTTGAAAAGAGGGGTTCGGTACCTCATTACCATCTTTTAGAAAGAACAGGGCTTTCCATCGCATTCTTTTGATGAAGCTTTCTATTTTCTCTATTAATTAAAGCCTGTAAGTAGATCTTGGTGGTATTGGGATGTTCTTTAAAGAGTAGCCAAAATTCTTTTTTTCCATGTTAATGTTACTCATACTGCTAGAGTGCTCAACTGTTCTAGCAGGAGCTCCTGTATATTTGTGTAATATTGTGTATTCGTATCAAAAAGTGCTCAATGCATATAGCAAAAAAATATATAAGGTAAAACACGAAAATAAGAACTATGATTGCAACTAATAGTTTCAAGATATTTCGATCATCAGGCAATAATGCTACAAATACTGTACAAGCTTTTTATAAACAAACAAAGTAGGCGGCTCATCAAAAATAATTAAAATTACAGGTGGCAACGTATTACAAGGTGTTAATATTCTGAGAAAGGAAGAAAGAAAGGAAGTCCCATGTGAATACGGTATAAAATTACTAAAGAGAGATTTAATTTCAAATTCGGTAAATAGGTGTTCGGCTGTTTGATCAGGAAAGGAGGTTTAATGCGGTTGGTCATTAGGTATGAATATATATATATATATATATATATATATATATATATATATATATATATATATATATGTACAAACATATTTATATATGTGTGTGTATCTGTGTGTGTATCTGTGTGTGTATTTGTGTGTGACCGGAATAAGAAAACTTCATCCACAATAAGTACCACATTTCTGATTTTACTGTCTCTTCTTATGTTAAATCAGAAACATTAATACTATAAAAATATATCTAAACAAAAATTGATTTAAATATCAACCTAAAAATCATGATTGTAAAAATGAAATTCTTAGCAGAAAGTAATGCTTTAGAACATAGGACGGCAAACTTTCAATAGCAGGGGTCAAACAGCTATAATTTGCTGGAAGAAGAGCCATGCAATTGAATACGATCTTCCATTACAAGTACAATGATAAGTAAAGGAAAAACAAGAAATTTAATATTTTTATTTAATTGTGTTAGGAAAGTTACTGTGACATAACAGTTACACAAAAATAATGGAAATCTGTTACTAGGCTTCCAATTTTTAATTTTTAAATCTTAAAATGAAAACCAGTCAAAAAAAGCAAGTGTTTAATGCATTATAATTAGTTTAATGAGACACTTGGTTCTGCTATTGGTGCGAAAGTTTTATGCAAATCAGGTGGAATATTTGTTGATGATAGAAGCAAAACATCTTTCATGTGGTCATCACGCAACAGGGATCTTAAATTACTTTTAGTAAATTTCATCTTTGGAAAAAGCTGTTCACAAGGTTGTGTATTTAAAAAATAATGATTACATCCGTTTTACATTATTTGAGATGTTTCTTTATTTTACGTTTGGCAATTAATATTTCTTGTAGAAATTGGCAGTGGACTCTTGGCAGTTGATGTGAGAAAAAAATAATTAATGAAACATGCTAGTAAACCAACTTATATTACTAATAAGATTTTTATCGAGAATCTGGTAGCTGTACACAAAAATGAAAACCGTCAGAAGGAATACGATAAGCTTGGAAGTTTTGAAATAAATAAAATATCATTGAGCTGTTTGATGATAAAAGGTTATATATAAATGTACAAGGTAAAAGAGAAGAAGCAAAATTTGTGTATAGAACTTAGAGTTTCGTGTCTTACACACATTAACTATACTCGTTAAAAAACGTTACAAAAACCACATATATTTTTTTTTTTACAGGTCATTCAGAACTACAACAATAGGTAAAACTAGAACAACAGCAGATAATAGACTGTTAACACTGTTTACGTATGTTAGTCATTTGATTTGTAGTTAGAGAGGAGGAATTTGTTCATATAGCGACATTTAGCAATCACAGATTTAAGAGCTTTATTGTATGATTTACCATTATCCACTCTGTCCAAAATAGCACAATTTGAAGGACACTATCAGTGTGGTTGTAAAATCAGTGAACATTATACTAGCAAGAGGATTAATGCATCGCCAAATTCAATAATTTCTAAAAGACATTGAGGCAGAATATGGTGATCTTACATATTTTCCCAATGGTAGCTAGCTTAACCGTGGAAAAATGTTGAAACGAGTATACACATTGAGGGAGGGGATTTATATGTTGCTGGAAGTGTAAGCTGAATATAAGATGGTTCAAGATAAACCTTACTTCCAGGATTCACAAGGAGAACATTACAAACCACAGGAACACTTTGAATCTTCAGCTTTATAGAAAAAATAAGTCTGTATTGAGATCTTTGGTTAAATTATTGCTTTTGCAAGAAAATTATAATCGTGGGAATCACAACTCCAGAAAAAAAACTGCGCTCATTTTGCAAATTTACAAAATCTCTTCCGGCAATGTAAAAGTTTTAGTTAAACTATTTGGTATTCCTTACGAAAATGATGTGGATGAAGTGGGCTGTTGTAGTTAACTGACTTGCAAAGTGACAAATTACACAGGGCAACAATTTTTTGGGACTCTCATGTTTTCTTTAAAAATAAAAGTGTTTCTGTACCAATTTTTTCGTGCTGAATCCAAAAATGATAACCATTTGTTCCCACCACTTCTAGTTTTTGCGGAATAGGATTCCTTTTTTTTTACTCAACCCTATTTCGTTTGGTGGTTGGTGCCACCGTCTCGGTTTTCTCCCGAATATTTTTCAACTGAAACTAGCAGTGAACTCAAAGCTTTTTGACTTTTATCGAGGCATATTTTTACAGTTTTACTGCAATTTTTAAGCGTATGTGATGACCCAGTCCAAGTTTATGGCCGTTTTGTCACTGGACTTTTGGTCAAAGTTGGCACTCGGCCAACATGTGATTTTTTTTGACTGTGAAATTGATGGCATCATTCTTTTCCATCATTCATTAAAAAATGCATTAAAAAAGTGATCAGATTCATTTCAGGACCATTCTGTACAAAAATTTGGTTCATTCTGCGATTTAAATATTTTGGCCAAAATCGCCAAATTCCAATGGCCAATAAATATGATGATATCACCGATCGTCTGATGACATCATCACCAAAAATTTGTATTTTAATTTCTTTGGAGCATTGTTCTTCTGCCACCTCACCAAGTTTCAAGACTGCAGCTAGAATAGATCCTAAGATTTTAGGGGGCAGAATCCGTGCCCACATATTCGCTTACCAAAAATGCACCGTATAGAATAGGATAAAATTAAGGCAAAGTTGGCGCCTGATCTTGTTGTCATATGAAAGAGTATGCAAATAAATTCAAGCAAACCAAACGAGAGGAAAAATGAACATGAGACTTTAAAAAGGGAATCTGTCCAAGTGGCTGAACAAAAAATGGGCCTTAATATTCATATTGCATCCCAATTTCTGGAATGCTTTCAACATATTTTTGACATGGTCTTTGTAGTCTACAAACTTTTTCTTGCAAAGGAAGTTATCAATAACACTGACAAATGTGTCCCATGCAGTTCCCTCCAAAACTGTCATTGATAAAGGAAACGTTTTGTCATTCTTCATTTTCCTGATTTGGGGGCCGTCAAATATTCCAGCCTTCAATTTTTTCTCACTAAGGCCAGTAAAAGATCATCAAAGGTACTTGAAACAATCAATTTCTTTGTTAAGGGCTTTAACAAATTGTTTCATCAGCCCCAATTTAATGTGCAGTGGTGGGAAGACTATTTTCTGGCAATCTACTAATGGCTGATTTATGATATTTGACAGCCCAACATCAAGAGAATCGCGATTTGTCCATTCCTGTTGCACCCAATGCTTGTCTTTTGCACGGCTATCCTACAGACATAGAAAGCATGGGAATTTGGTGAAGCCGCTTTGCTGTCCCAGCAAGAAATTTACCATTTTCAGGTCGACACAGATGATCCACTTATGGTCATCGTAGTGTATTAGTTCGAGCACCTTCTTTACGGCTTCATAGTTCTCCTTGGCTGTCACGGAATGGCCAATAGGGATTGACCCATACAGGTTACCATTATGAAGGAGAACACATTTGAGGCTTCTTTTGGAACTGTCAATAAAGAGCCTCCATTCATCAGGGTTGTAGGACGCAACACCTAATTTTGATAACAGTCCTTTGATGTCTACGCAAGTGACAAACATGCTATCTTCTTGAAAATAATGTCTAAATTCCCTGTCCCTATTTCGATAAAATGAAACATTGACACCCGGCTTCAACAGGTGCTTCTCGCTAAGCCGAGAAGCTAGCAATTCAGCCAGTTTCTTTGATAAGCCAAGATCACGGACAAGATCATTTATTTCACTGTGATCAAAGCATTCCATTTGAGTTGATGAGGTCAAACTTGCAGCTGGTATGTCACCAAAGTCAGCATCATCACTGTCATTTTGACTCTCCGATAAATGTTTTATGTCTATGTCTTCACCTTCATGTCTTGTACAGTTCACAGGAAGAAGAGAATGAAAAGATTTCTGGAGGGCATCATCACTAGGTAGCCCATGAAAAATTGGCTGTGGAAGCTCATTTGAATGTGGTATTGGTGGAATTGCTGATGGTACACTAGGGTAAACAATTTTATGCCTATTTTTGGCACTATATCCAAATGTCTTTACCACACAAAAATAACAATCATCAACATGATTTGTTGGCTCTCGCCAAACCATTGGCACTCCAAAATTAAGAGATCGTTTCCCTTCTGTCCATTGACGTAATCTGGTAACACAGGAATTGCAAACTTTGTGTGGAGCCCAGTTTTTGTCCTGATCAGCAAGTAGAACACCAAAGTATGCCAGATATGCCTTTTTAACGAAATCTGAGATTGGCTTTCTTTGAGATGGAAACGTGAATTGTCCACAAATATAACGGAAAGAATTTGGGTCGTTTTACACCTCCTTCGTCTGCTTGCCATATTCAATCTGCATCACAAATAAATCGCTGAATAATTTCAAGCAGCAAACTATTCACAAATTGCTGAAGACTACTGACAAAGGAGTATTTGCATTATGTTGCCAAAATAGCCTCTCAAGAACAAACTCTGTTGACAGCTGTCACACTAACACAACCGATCCATCTCTTCTCAGATCTCAAGTGGAAACAGGAAACCACAAAAAATGCAACTGAATGACTGACTGACTGAAATGTCACCTTTTGGGAAAACTGCTTGCATACTATGTGAATGGCCCCATGAAAGGATTAACAAGGAACCAAAGACGTCCAGAGGTCAATTATGATTCGATCAGAATATCAGCATCAATTAGATGAAGAAGAATGGTAACAATCACATTTTAGCCCTCTTTATTGGTTTAAAAGGACATCCCATGACCAGTAGAAAGTTTTTTCCAATGCCAAAGCAGAATTTTTGATGAAAACTAGGTGTAGCATGGGCAGAAAAAAATCTCGACGTGATGGGAACAAATGGATATCATTTTTGGATTCAGAACGAAAAATTGGTTCAGAAACACTTTTATTTTTAAAGAAAACATGAGAGTCCCCCAAAATTGTTCCCCTGTGTTATTAAAAGCGAAATTTCATTCTGAGTCCACTGCCAATTTCTACAAGAAATATTAATTGCCAAACGGAAAATAAAGAAACATCTCAAATAATGTAAAACGGATGTAATCATTATTTTTTAAATACACAACCTTGTGAACAGCTTTTTCCAAAGATGAAATTTACTAAAGGTAATTTAAGATCCCTGTTGCGTGATGACCACGACAGATGTTTTGCTTATATAATCAACAAATATTCCACCTGATTTGCATAAAACTTTCGCACCAATAGCAGAAACGAGTGTCTCATTAAACTAATTATATTGCCATAAACATTTGCTACTTTTGACTCTTTTTCACAAAATATTAAATTTCTTGTTTTTTCTTTACTTACCATTTTACTTGTAATGGAAGATCGTATTCAATTGCATGGCTCTTCTTCCAGCAAATCATAGCTGTTTGACCCATTCTATTTAAAAGCTTGCCGACCTATGTTCTAAAGCATTAGTTTCTGCTAAGAATTTTATTTTTACAATTATGGTTTTTAGGTTGATATTTAAACCAATTTTTGTTTAGATATATTTTATAGTATTAATGTTTCTGATTTAACATAAAAAGAAACAGTAAAATCAGAAGTGTGTTACTTATTGTGGATGAAGTTTTCTTATTCCAGTCACACAAAAATACACACACACACACACACATATATATATATATATATATATATAATTATACATAAATCTCCAAACCACTGTGTTTCAGACCCCTTTATTATCGACCTTTGGAAACCTTTACTTCTCTTACTTGAATTCAAATTTTTCAATTTTATTAAAAATTGTACTCAGGCACGTAGTGTCTCTATAGCACTTTTATTACCATGTTTGAGTTCCTTGTTAATCTGAGAGAAACCATACTTTTCGAAATATTGCGTTCGAGACAGTTCTAATGCTGCCATTTCTTTGCTTATTAGCAACCGAGGCAAAATCATCTTAAAAAGAGGTGTACTCAGTTGTCGTTTTTCAGTAGAAAATAAAGTACAGATAAAAAGGAAGTTAAATTCAGTGAAACTTTCATTATTGACGTTCCTCTCCTACAAGGCATTTCAATATCGATGAAAAGAACATCAGAGGATGGAATATTAGATATGATTTTCTCCACAGAATATTTCATAATAATTATTTATCCAAAGCTAAACAGCTACCAGCATCAAGTCATCGACTACTTTAAAAAGACGTGAAGGAGCTGGTTTAATAATGGCTTGTAACTAACAGGATTCAGAAACAACGTTTCACGAGAAAGAGAAACCAAATAAAAGCAGTTGAGATTAAAAATTCAACCATTAAAGAAAATGAATAGCTTTATTTCAGTTAAGGGTTGGACAGACAAGTTCAATAACAGTTACTAATTGGGGCTAAGCAAAGGGAAAAGGTTGAAGACATCGGAACCAACATTCATACCTTTGCCCTTACTTTCGAAAATTGATGTTCAACATAGATATCAGGAAGAAACCATTTGTGCAAAGGAAGAAACAGAATTTCTGTTTGATAGTATCGGTAATTGAACCGGTAGAAGAAAAAGGTTCTTTAAGTCGAAATATTCACAACTGGTCATAACAAGCAGAAGATTTCAGTTGGACTCTATGCTACAAGTGCAGGGTGAAAA